>JAVDPK010002393.1:642291-663707 GCA_034780415.1 Cichlasoma orientale | reverse complement strand
GGCCTTGAGGGCCAGTGTCCTGCAGGTTTTAGATGTGTCCCTGATCCAACACACCTGAATCACAAATAGAAGTCATTAGCAGGACTCTGGAGAACTTGACTGCATACTGAGGAGGTTTTTCAGCCATGTGATTCAGGTGTGTTGGATCAGGGACACATCTAAAACTTGCAGGACACCGGCCCTCGAGGCCTTGAGTTGCCCACCCCTGCTCTAAGGTCTGTGTGACTGAGGCCTAGCAATGTGTGATTGACAAGTCGTGTGGTTTCACAGTCAGATCCACCTCTCACTTGTCATATCTAGCATCAAAACACCAAGACAGTAATGGTGGAAACATTGATCTCGAGGCTCCTTGACAAACCTTCTTTAACTAATGGGTGACGACACTGCAGTTGTGTCTGTCCCTTACACTATGTTCGTATTTATGGTTTGAGTGCTCCTCCTTGTAGCGCTATAGGGAGTGGGAAGAGAGCACTGAGGAGCGAGCATAAATGTCACATGTTAAAAAAAAAGAAAAGTTACGCTACAATTTGTCCACACGTTACTGAAAAGTATTACACAGCCATTAAAGATTTGCCATTTGTGCATAAAAACACATCGAGAGATAAAACACAAACTCCACTTCAAAGAGGACTGTGGCAGGTCAAACATCAGATGTGTACCGTGACGAGAAGACTGTAAACTTTGTGACAATAATGCATAAAACTGAGACCAAAGGAATATTTCCACCATGCAGTCTACATTGTTTTCCTGACAATTGCCTGTTGCACTTTTGTGTCATCATGAAGTGCCCTCATTTTCACTGGTTTTTGCACTTGATGGGAGATTTAGCCCCACCAGATGTTTAAATTGGTGAGCAAATTTTTTTTATTTTTTGCAATATTTGCATAACAATAGTGACTGAAAATGAACACAAATTTGCATTTTCTGTTCCCTCTTTTTCTGGATTTAAATTTTTGCTTCATTTGGCTGGTAATTTGGCACATGGAAAGCTGACTTAATATTACAGACATGTTTTAGGAAGGGGGTGGGAATTTCATGAATAATGCATACTTAAAATAATAATTATGCATAATGTCAACCCTGGTCATTGCTGCAATTTAATCATCTGGAACAACAGTGGGCGAATAGCAGAAAGAAAGGCTGGAAAAACAGTCGTATCTGTGGCAAAGACTTCATTTCAAACACGGGGACTAACCTGCGTGTCCCAGATGGAACAGGATGGTGCTTGGAGAGAAGCTAAAGTTGGAGATGTTGGCGCCGAGCTTAAACCACTACAGAGGAGAGGGGAAATAAAACACAATGTGATTTTTCATCCTCTGCAAGAGGACAAAAGAGCCAAAAATTTGTTTACCACCTAACACACAATGCACTGATCCACTGCAACAATGACTATTATTCAGCACCGAAAATGCCAGGGGAAAAAAATACACTATAGCTTTTGTGATTTCAAATTAAAACAAGTATTATAGTCATACTGGACTAGAGTCTCATTCACTGTCTGTGAAGGCTTCGTACTGAAGAGCTTTTCAAGAGGGGAAAAAAGATCACTGCATACAGCAATAACACAGGCGAATGCTCCATCAGAGAAAGCTTTGACTGACAATGGAAATAGGTTTGTTTGTAGGTGTGTCTCTTTAAATAACAAATTACTTCCTTACATATATGACACTACAGCTAGATGGAGGCTAGCAAAAGGAAACATTTTGTACAAAATGTATCATTATTACCAGAATGAGCAGCAGCAGGAAGGGAGACAGGATGAGTGCGGTGAAGGTGTTGGAAACCACTGTGGGGGGCTTCTTCTCTGGTTCCCTGAACAGATGCTGCACACAAACGAGGAGATTTTACATCAAGCTGCACCGACATGATATTTCGCATTCCATCATCAGCCACTAAATGAGATGTTAAGAGAACATAAGCTGTACCTGTATCTCTGGTTTGGGTACATAAAGAGTCTTGGGTTGAACTGTTGCTGGGGCCTCCTCATCCACGAACTTCAGAACGACGTCGGCCTTTCAAAAGATTAAACTGGGTGAGCACGTTTACATCACTGAGTAACCGTCGTTGTCACCACAAAGGCTGAGCAGACACTCACCACATTCCACAGGATGGGATTCTCTAAAGTGGCGTCTCCAACAATGAGGTAGAGGGAATAGGTGCCAGAGATGGAGTCAAATTCTGATTTCCGCTCAGCAGTGTCCAGCTCAAACTTGTACAGGTTCTTGCTGTCGGGTTCGGCCACAAACACAACCTCCTGGCCGGTTTTCTGATTGTGCAGCCGGACAAAGGTCTGCAACACGGGGAACAAACAGGTTTTGACATCAAGCGAGGGTTAGCGCTCACCCTTCTGCCCTCACCAAAGTCTGGCTTCTTATGTTATGTTAATATAATGGCTGTATGGTCACAAAGGAGACTATGAAAGTAGATGAAGTCAGAAACAAATGTTCTGTCAACAGTTTGCTGCAGACATGCGTTCATGTCCCTCTGATTTACACACCTGGTGAGGGGTGAGCTCCACTCCAGTGTTAACATCAACCAGCTGGAAGGACATGGCAAAGTTCTGGTGGCTGTCTGCTATGAAGGAGCTCTTAGCTTTGGAAGGATAATCCACCCTAGACGTGTGTTAAAAAAAAAGAAAAGAAAAAGATGAAAAGCATTTAGTATTTTACTTTCCCGTTACTGTGGATCAGCAAGAGCCGGCCCCATTTGTCAAATCTGATTTCCAACCTGGTGGTTTTTGTGCCGATGCTCTGGTCCTTATCCACCACAGAGAGGTCCATGTTGGTCACAGCCACCTCAGTGGACACCTTCACTTTAAGCTGCAGGTGGACACAGAGCACAGAGTAGCACTACTGTACTCAGAGTATGTGGACAAAGTGATGAGAATTCAGTGTTTCCCCACACAGACTGAATATGGTCAGGCATCCCAGGTATATTAAAGCCTGATCAAAGTATATTGGGTGACTGTTAAGGACTTTTTACACATCTGTGATCGATTTAAGAGGGGAAAATCCAGTTGCTCTTATTTTGAAAGTTCAGTCCCTGCTCAACCATCCATAATATGGCCTGTACAGTAGTGTCACCCCCCCCCCTTTTTTTTTTTTTACAAAGTACTTGGCAAATAAAATATTTCCTGACAAGAACCTTATAAACATAATTACTTAATTATTCATTTAAGAGATTGTGTGTGCACATACTTGAGCCCCTGCCACAAATATCTTTTTCCATTTTTTCCACCTTAGTGTTTGTCATACCAATTAACACCAGACTGGGACTTCCATTAAGCTGGTGGACTTGCAAGAAACAAATGAACACAAATGCTAAACAGTGGTGTAGCAGGTGCAACAATATTCTGACACCGCTGTTGGCTTTATGCTTTGAGCTTCTTCTCGGATAGATTCAGTGCACCCCGCCCAACACGCACGCACGCTTCTAGTGCCAAATGAGAGGGGTCTGTCCAACAGTTTCTGTAACTGCATTCACACCCACTTCATGTTGTGTCTTCTCAGCTCCTCACAGCTGGCCAAGGAGCCTGATTGTGTACTACTCTCTCGTGTGCTCCTTTTTCTGTTGGCCATCCAGCATTTTATGGCACTTATCCTGTGAACAACCAGGTGAAACATCATGACTGTCTCCATGGAGAGACTGTCTGAAGACGTGCACCATTATCCCCACATACTGCACAGTATCATATCAGCCTCCACCCTCCAGCTTTGCACTCTGTTTTCCTGCACGTGTGGCCATTTGGATTAGATATATATATATATATATATATACACATGGTATATCATGTCTGAATATGAATGAACCAGGGCAATTAATTCCATCTTATTTTCAATTTCAATTATGAAGAAAACAAAATCATTTAAATATATATTAAAAAACTAATGTGCTGCATTTTTGCAATCGTGCTTTTCTTTTGTGTTTCGAATCACATGACTGCCTCAGCCAAACAGGTTTCATGGTCAAAGACACTCAGTCTGGGCCTAACTGAATATCCACATTTCCCTTATATCACCTTTTATCTAATTGTATTTATTTGGTTTTCAGTTTAATTATATCTGAAGCTCAAATCTGTTAAAAATACATGTTTTTAAGTATTTAAGTTAATAAATGCATATCTTACTAATAACAGATCTTAGGATCAACCAAAACAATTGTGATTATAATAATTGAACAGGCCATAATTTTGTAATAACTAATTGTATAAATATTTCAAATACCAGTGAATAGGAAAAATGCCCATTGTGGATTTTAAAGGAGTTAAAGCTGCATCCACATTGGAGACCACAGAAAATGAACATTATTTGGTGACTTCCAGTGACTCCGGCTGAAATAATCACTGTGACGGAAAGTGGGGAGAACTTTTCTCATCTCACAGATGAGCCATTGAAGTGACTACCAATGAGAGCTCATGATACTGTTGATTGACATATGACCTGGTAGTAAATACATTAGAGGAGGCCTATTCAACTAGTTTTTCTTCTGGGCCAGATTTAAAAATTTTGAAACGCCACTGGGCCGAAGACCCCTACTTGTATTATTTCTTGAGCCTTAACTCTAAATATGCTACCACCTGAACTAAATGTGAAAACTTTTTTCATAATCTCTAAGCAGCCCTGTTAAAAACTAAGTACACCCCACGATTCAGCAGCTGGTAGAACCACCATTAGCAGCAGTAACTTGAAGTCACTGTTTTCCATATGACTTCATCAGTCTCTCACATTGCTGAGGAGGAATTTTTGCCCCACTCTCCTTTAAAGTGATTTTTCAGTTCATTGAGATTTGACTTGATTCGACTGAGGCATTCATTTATGCACAGCTCTTTGAAATGAACCTTAAATCAGGTTGAGGTCTGGACTTTGGGCCATTGCAACACCTTGATTCTTTTCTCTTTCAGCCATTCTGCTGTAGATTTGTTGCTGTGCTTGGGATCATTGTCCTGTTGCATAACCCAATTTTAGCCAAGCTTAACTGTCAGACAGCCTCACATCTGACTCTAGAAAACTTTGGTATACAGAGGAGTTCATAGTTAACTCACTGACAATAAGGTGTCCAGGTCCCGTGACTGCAAAACAAGCCCAAATCATCGCCCCTCCACCACCGTGCTGGTAGTTGGTATGAGGCGTTTGTGCTGATATGCTGTGTTTGATTTTTGCCAAACATGGTGCTGTGCATTATGGCCCAACATCTCCAACTATTCACATAAGACCTAATTTAATAATCAACTACTACCTGAAATCAAGACACACACTAATGGCAGTGGGTTTGTGGAGACATTCACGAACAGTAAAGACAGGAGGATAAAGAAAAGAGATGTGACATTTCCAAAATAACATGTGCCCAAGAGAGGGGCTGTGTCTGTCTTGTCCAAAAAGAAAGAAAAGAAAAAAAAAAAATCACTTGATTTTTTTTTGTCATATTTGCCTGGGCTACTTCTGTGTTGGACCTTGACTGAATGTGAGGCTCAAGTAGCTCCTCCAGGCCAGGTGTGGCAAGAAGAATATGTTACTCAAGGTTAAAAGGTGTTTTTTTCCCCTCACTGCAGAATGTGCCACAAAAATTGAAAGCATAAGTCCAAATGGACCTTTTCTGTTTGAAAACCGTACTCCACAGCTGTTGTTCAAACACTAACTGCAGCAACAAAAAGTGACTTTAGGCTCTACACCCTGTTCCAAATATTTCATTTCTGCTTTTAAGACTAGATTACTTAAGTGTTCTGGTAGTGTGACTTTATTTCTTTTTTTTTTTTTTTTGGAGGTCATTAAAATGATTTACTTTTCATATAGCCCCAACAGAAAAAAAGAGCCATTTTAAACCTAAAAAAAAGAATCGCTGATGGAAAAATATTAATGACTATGCAGCAAGTACAGCACAAGCAGTTACTGTGTAGCAATTCGAGTTAGTCATAGCAAATAAAAACTTGCCTCAACGTGATTGGCAATCAGCCGGCTGTCCCCGGTTACTGCAATGGTGAACTGGTAATATCCACTGGCTGGCTGGCTGGACATGAAGTTCAGTTCAAAGATGCCACTGAAAAACAGAAAAGAGGAAGAACTGGGTATAAAAACCAGGGCTGCCTACACAAATTACTGATAAATAAAAGAATAATAAATAAGTAGGCATATGTGTAAAGAAGATTAAAAACATAATCTACAATCACTGTCAGCTATCAGCTTTAATACTTGAGTTCACACTTTTCCTATATTCCAGTGGACACTGGGAGAGTTTGGTGGGGTGGGCACTGAAATAATGTGTTGTAATGTCCCTTTATTTTCCCCATCTGTTGGGGTAAATTTCAGCTTCTGGGGAACCTGAGAGACAACCGTACAGCTGACATCCCTCATTATACGTACTCATTAAGTGTGAATGGTGCTTGGCTGAGAATGGCACTCTTAGAGGCCACAGCATACGCAGATTCCACCACGACGCTGGCTGAGTCTAGTGGTTGAGACATGACATCAGTGACAAGGAGCTGCGAATCAGACAGAGACAGCATGTTATCACTGCAAGGTGATTAAAAACCACACAGAAGGCTGTAGATAGAACCCTATCCGCCATCTATACCTGCAGGGTAGGCTGGCTGTGGGAAACCGTGGCTGGGCCCTGGGCGCTGACGATTACCGGCACGTGGAAGCGGTTGCTGGATAGAGCAGCGGCGGCGCTTGCCACACTGAAAGCCTCAGCCAGAGAGTCCCAGGATTTCTTGCTGAAAATCGAGTTCACCAGCTGGATGACCTGGTCCTGTGTGGAGAACACACTTTCCATAAATACTAAGACAAACTAAGACGATTTAAGCTGGTACAGAACCCTATAGATGGATATCAGACCTCCTTGATAGGAGGCTCCATGTCCACGTGATCTGACAGTGAATAAGCAGCAGTCACAAACATGGCAGTCGTTTCAAGTCCCTCTTCAAACTGGAGGTAGAGGCCACCGATATCATCCAAGCGAGCCGTCAGATCCTGGAAGGGACGAGGCAGAAATGTTTCAAAAAGTATGTGATGGAGTCCAACAATAAAAATATAGCCAGAAATAAATACAATAGGCCCTCTTTAACAGCATTTTTCACTGTAAACCAAAAAACTGGTAACACAGCACCATCTGGTGGTAGTTCTAAAATTCACCTCAATTTCCTCCAGTATTCCTCCAAGTTCTGCCTGCTGGGACAGGCGGGATGCTGTTTGCAGAGCCATGGTGATACTGTCCAAAGAGAATATGCATTTGTTATAAATTAAATTGCTTAGACTTTTTTTTTTCTTCTTTTTGGATAATGACAACTGCAACATATATAACACTTACGCCATAACATTATCCTCCTTGTTGATGCGAGCAGTCAGGGAACCTATGACTTCCTGGGAAGCAAGAGGAAGCCCCAGAGAGCTGAGAGCACTCACAGCCCGATTAATCTGAGTCATAGTCGAATCTTCACTCACTGCAGCCAGAAGGATATCGCGGGTTTCATTGGATACAGGGATCTATAGAGTCAAAAACAAACAAACACACAAACAAACACGTTTGGCGCTGTAGAATTGCTTCTGATTCATGCAAAGCACCTCTCCCATGCTGTTCAGACCCACTTTTACACTTATCATCTGAGACAGGAAGAATGGCAGAGAGATACTATGAAATATTTTTATACCTCACATCCTGAAATGGCACGACTGATCTCAGCAGCAAAGAAGAGAGAGTCAATACTAGTGGAATCAAGCTGGGATTTCACAAACTGGCACACATCCTAAAAACAAACCAAAAAACGCCCACATTGTAAAGACCAATCGGCATCAAGATTCCATATATTACATATGCAAATTTTGAATGGCTGTTCTCACCTTCTGATCGGGAACTGTTGCTCCCAGCTTAGTCAAACCAACCACAGAATAGTATGCAGACTCTAGGTCGGTGAACTGCTGGCTCAGATGGTTGTGCAGTCGGGCCACATCAGACAGGGAGAGGTAGTGCGACGGTGTGAGCGCCTGAGCCCCGGAAAGAGCCAGGCTGAGGAGGAACAACCCGAACAGTCCTGTGGACACACAGCATCGACTGAGTAACCTGAGGCCGACTACTCGAGAGGTGAAATCATAAGCACCGAAATAGGAAAGCGATTATAAATGCTTTTAACGCACGGTATCCACTCGAAATACAACTCATTCATTGATGTAACGCTAGCTCGTGCAGGTTTCGCTACGAGTCGGCGAGCTGACGTCAGTAGGAAGCACACAGATAGCGGGATTTTTCACCTGCATATCAACAATAGCGCACACAGCACAAATACAACGAAATATACACATAAACGACGTTACATTGAGCGTTTTGTAAATGAATTTACTTACTAGACCGGTCCATGTCTTGAGGTCTAATGCAGCGTCACCAAAACCGACGATTACTTCCGGTGTCTCAGAGGGCGGTCTGTGACTGGAGGGATATCCGGCTGTAAACGTCAAATTCCAAAATAAAAGCACTCTGAGGCGTTAAAAGCATTCATGACTCTCAGGGGCTTTTGTTATCAATGTGTGCGCCTGTAACATAGAATATATATTCCATATTCAAACAGGAACTACAAATTTTGAAACTATCAGACAAAATCGATAAATCTCATGCAAAAAAACTCTCCTATCTCCTCTCTCAGATAATTTAACTGACTCTAAAGGTCATATATACAAGAATGCCCTCTAATAATTTAATTAATTAATTAATTTTTTGAATTTTATTTATTTATTTTGTATTTTATATATTTTTATGTTCCTTTTGATGTATCTAATATAATACCAGATATCTCTTGTCTATTCAAATATTTCATGTGTCTGTTATTTTCAGATTTTTGTGCTACTTTTCACAGATCATTGAATACTAAAGAAAACGCAAATGCATTTCTAAAATAATTACAAGCAGAAATGTATGTAATCTTTGCACATATTTTTTTTCAGCTCAAAAATTATAAACAAGTGTAGGCCTATAAACTGTATACACCTTACAAGTCAATAGGCTGTGGCATTGTGTTAATACATCTGAATGCTCCCAATCAGCAAACTAATAAACCTCTGCTTTTATAGAGCTTCTCACATTTGCTGCTGATCATTAATCAAGTGTCTTTGATTATCAGCACCTGCCCGCTACAGTACAGGTGAACCTAGTTATTCACATGACTGCATAGACCTCTGTGAAAACTTTATTTTTCATATGACTCTGTACTCACTGATCTACAGCACCAGTCAAAAGTTGGAGTATGAAACTGCAGCAACATAATCAAAAACCAAATGTGTTATTGAACATCTTTATTTTTATTCAATTCTGTAACACAATGTTGTACGATAAAGCACGCAATCAACTCTAAATTTTACAGTGTCAAATTATTTATAATAACCTTGCACCAACAGTTGGGACAGATTTTACACCTTACTATATCTCAGGTAAATGACTATTAGAGAATAAAACCTCAGACATATGCATCACTTTGTTGGATCTGGATGGGTAGTCACCTTTATAGATATGATTAATGTCCATTTTTTTCCCACTGTGTGGGGAGCTACATGTTGTGTGTACTTAGATGCATTATAAAAAGCATCTATACATGCTAAACAGATCTTACAAGTCTTCCCTAAATGTATTACTGATCAACCTGTGAATATCCTCCATGAGTTAGAACATGGATATTTAGACGCAACCTGAATGTGTGTACAAAATACAATGTTAAAAAATTGTTTAATCAGACACATTATGTCTTGTAAAAACCCTTTTTTTTTTTTAGTGATAGCAAAAGTACAAAGCCTTGATTTTTCATTTATACATTCCTTTTTTTCAAACACTCGTTTGTTCTTTTCAACACACTGAATTAACAACACTAGAATTAAACATGTCTGGCAACCTGTGAGAGTGAGTCTACATCTAAAAGCAACAGTCTCTTTCACACAGGGCTACACTGCCAATAACCTGATCACTAATGAGTTATTCAAACGCTGACCTGACCTGACCAGAAAAGAAAGGTTAAAACAGCGTTAAGTTCTGGATGAGTAACACTTCGGTGTAAAAATGAGCCATCTCAGGACAGAATCAGAGCGCGGCTGGGAGCGTGGGATTTTAGTGAGCGAAGGTAGCGTCGGGCTCTCTCGGTCATTATCAGCTGGTCTTTAGTTTGTCCGCAAACAACCATTTCCCATTCTTTTGACATCTGTGGGAAAGAAAAAACAAGTCAGATGTAAGATCCTTAGCTCACTGCTTATATTAGTAACTCCTCTGAAAAGGTCAAAAAGGTGAAACCAACTGGAACTGGGGGCACTGTGCTGGGAAATATGGCGCTGTCACTCGGTCCCTCAAGGAAGCCCTGATCCAAAATATTTTCATGTCGCTTGCTGCAAAACGATGAAGAGCTGACAGAAACCAGCATAGGTTCTTCCTGTGGCCAAAAAGTAAGGATAACATGTCAAGAATTAGGATGTGACAAATCTGCACTCAGGCTAATAAAACGTTTACACACACTTTACCTTGATGCTGTGTTTGGCTGATTTGCGTTTGGATGTAGGCATCACCTGGCAGTCCACGACATCCAGGGCCAACGATTTCCGCACTTTCTTCATTGGGGGGCGATGCTGGCAAGGAAATACGATCAAATCAGCAATGAGGAACAATTTCTGTTTAATACATCCAAGTGAAGAGTGGAAGGTCAGTAATGAGCTCTCAGCTGCTGTTAGCTCAAAGCATTCTTGTACGGTGGTGGCAGCAGGAGTCTGGTTGGGGGAAGTGAATGAACAACTATGCGCTCGCAGTGGACGACTGTCACTGTGATCCATAGCTCCAAGCTGTGAATTTGTGAGTGTGAAGAAGGAAGGAGCTACCTGGTGTTCTGCTATCATCTACTCATTTTTCCCCCAAAACAGAATACTTTCATACTAACATTTGCCAATTTGAGTGCATAAGTACGTTAACAGACAGCTATGGCTCCAGGTGTGCTATATTTACCTGCGTGCTGTACTCAGAATGATTAAAAAAGTTGAGTGTTGAACACAATGCACACTTTTTATCCTTAAAGGTTGCTATGCTGGCTACATAGCAGAAAGAAAGGGACCATCAAAGAATATTCAGCCAGTAGGGGAAGGATATGTCATCACTACCAACACCAGTGCCAACTGCCTAGCTAAGTAACAGCAGCAGACCCCGCCCCCCCATATTAGCATTTTTGGTGTTTGTGTCTTAAACTGTCATCTGTGTGGTACTTTCCATTTTCAGTTTGAGAGGAGGCTACCGTGTTGACATTCATGCATTATACAGTACATGTAATTATGTATGGTGCATAATGTACTACATGGAAATGTACTAACAAGTATGCAAAATGAGACACAATACACTGATCAAGCATAACATAATTACCACCTGCCTAATATTGTGTTGGTTCCCCTTTTGCTTCCAGAACAGCCCTGACCCATCGAGGCATGGACTCCACTAGATCCCTGAATGTGTGCTGTGGTATTTGCACCAAGATGTTAGCAACAGATCCTTTAAGTCTTGTAAGCTGTGAGGTGAGACCTCCACGGATCAGACTTGTTTGTCCAGCACATCCCACAGATGCTCAATTGGATGAAGATCGGGGTAATTTGTAGGCCAAGTCAACACCTCAAACTCAATATTGCACTCCTCAAACCATTCTTGCTTTGTGGCAGGGCGCATTATCCTGCTGAAAGAGGCCGCAACCATCAGGGAATAGTTTCCATGAAAGGGTGTACATGGTCTCCAACAATGCTGAAGTAGGTGGCACGTGTCAAAGTAACAGCCACATGGATGGGAGGACCCGAGGTTTTTTAGCAGAAGATTTCCCAAAGCATCACACTGCCTCCACCAGCTTGCCTTTTTCCCATCCTGGTGCCAGGTGTTCCCCAGGTAAGCAATGCACATGGATCGAGCCATCCATGTGATGTAAAAGAAAATGTGATTCATCAGTCCAGGACACCTTCTTCCACTGCTCCGTGGTCCAGTTCTGATTCTCACGTGCACACTGCTGGCACTTTCAGTGGGTGACGGGTCAGCACGGGCACCCTGACTACAGGGTGCATTGTGTATTCTGACACCTTTCTGTCAGAACCAGCTTCAAATTACTCGGGAATTAGGGCAACAGTAGCACGTCTGTTGGATCGGACTACACAGGCCAGCCTTCACTCCCCACGAGCACTGGCCCCCCATGACCCTATCACTGGTTCACCGCTGTCCCTTCCTGGACCACTTTTGGACATGTTCTGACCCAGTCATCTAGCCATCACAATTTGGCCCTTTGTCAAACTCACACAAATCCTTATGTTTGCCCATTTTTCCTGCTTCTGACTCATCACCTTTGAGGACAAAATGTTCACTCTCTCCCTATCCCACCCACTAACAACTGCCATAATGAAGAGATAATCAGTATTATTGACTTCACCTGTTAGCAGTCGTATTATGCCTGATCGCGTATATCTCAAAAAGGATTCTGAGAAGGTAGTTTTTCATATCTATGCAAATGTAGCCATCTATGTGTAAATTTACAGAGATGTCTATCACTACAGATGTTCTTAACGGACACCAAAATTTGTATCCGCGCCACAAAATAATGAAGAATGAAGAATTTGAAAAAGTGCTGCAGGCCCGGCAGAAACCACCCATAGGGTGGGCTGTTGCTAGTTTCTATACATCTCAGCATCATATCATTGATTAGTTTATTAAATGTGTACTTAAAATATATTTACACTAACAGACAGGGAAACGGATTGCAGTGTTTTCTTTAACCATAGATTATTAAGCAACAGCTCTACCTGTCTGTCCTACTTCAGATCAAATTGAGTTTGATACCAACCCCGGACTCAAATGACTAAAAATCAGTGTGATGTGTTAAAATTGGCTCGTAGTTACCACTGTTTTGCGCCTCTGTTCGGGCGGAGTTGAGCAAATGACCAAGTTGATCCCTGCATCTCTCAAGATGACCTCATTTATGTCGTCTTCAAGGTTCGGAGTCTGAGGCTGACAAAAAGCAGAAATTGCTGTTAAATGGTGGGAAAAAAAAAGAGCTGATAGGTTTTCAATGACAACACATTCAGACACTCACCAGAGGCTGCAGAGGCCCGTACTTCTCCATGGCATTTTTGAACGGTGTCGGAGTTCGTGGGGTACACAGCTCGGACTTGTGGTTGGGTGTAACAAAACTATAGAAAAGGAAGAGGAGAACCGAGAGAATTACATGTACACTGGCCCTCAGATCTGTGTTAGAGACTGACCGAATCAGCGCCTTTTAAAACTCTTTTAACATTTAAAAGTAATCAAGGATTTAATAAGTGCAAATGAAAGACAGGCAATAAAAAAACAAGTACTGATCTAATACAGGTGCTGGATTAATAAGCTGTAATTCGTATTGTGGTAAAGAGGCTGGAAATCATTGTTTCATGTGCAGGGTAACATCAGGCTCCACTTAAACACTACACTCCTGACATAAATTATATATAAATAGAATTTTTTTATTTATTTCCACTCATTCAGCTCAGTGTGTCTTTACTGCACCCTACGTTCTCCTTTTCAATCATGTGTGGATTCAAGCAGACAAGAGACAATTAGTGTGAAGATAATTCTAATCAGAATTAAAATCAGAAAGTGCAACAAAAGCTCCTCAGCAAGTGTTAAACTGACGTAACAAGAGAGAGAGAAGCTGAGAGGGGAGTCACAGTTGGCTGAGTTGTTTGTATCACCTGACCCAGTGCCCACGGTTCACACAAACTGCTGCAAACAAAGAAAGTGAGTGTAGCAGGTGTGAAATGCACCCAGACTGCTGACCCTTTGCAATCAGCTTCTTTCGTGTTATCTTAGCTCTTTATACACTGAACACAGCACTGACAGACTTGAATCCACATCGGACTGGTATCAGATCTAAATATAGATCGGTGCATCCTTAGTAAATCTTATTGCACCACCCCTTGCACTTCAAAAACAATGCACTTTAAGAACTTTAGATTAAAATTTATAATAGTCATAAAAACAAGTGAGTGGAGATGAGAGGTTTGACAGTATCAGGGCTTAAGAAATCTAGTTGTTTTTAGATGAATCCATACAGAAACCAGCCATCAGAAGCCGTCACTAGTTAGGGGACTCTTACACAGAGTTTTCCTTTTGAGTAAGGGGGGTCTTGTCTCGCTGTAGCGGTGTAGTAACAATGGCTTTCTGGCTGCACACAGGCGTGGACGTGAGGGACGGGTTCTCTAAGTCATGAGTGTCCTGCTTGGTCCACATGTTGAGAAACTGCAAAAAACATACATTTATCAGCTGAATAATTTATATGATGTTACTGCATGCACCACAGAATGGACATGAAGAATGGCTTACTTGAGATGGAGAAAAGGGCAAAATTTTGACAGGGGTGCTCTTGGGAGTCATGGACTTGTTGGTGTCGGGAGACAAAGCAATGCATCTCCGGCTCCGGTGGCTCAATATGGAGGGTGGAGTAACGCCTCCGGGAGAGATGGGGATGAGTTCCCCTTTGCTGCCTTTGCTCAGCTCCTGCAAGGTACTGCCTTCCAGACGAAACTGGTGTCGCTCTGGGCTGGGACTGTCCTCCGGTAGGTCAAAGGCTGCAAGGTTGCACCAGCCATCGAGGTCCTTAGTGCAGAAGAGACATTTTATTTGTCAGCAAAACACAACTCTGAAATGGACAACACTGAACAGATGGATAAATAGTACACAGACGACATTGTAGTAACATAATATAAAATCAGGCCAATGACCTTAAAATGTTTTTTTTTTTTTTTTAAATAACCCTCTAGTATCTCCAGTATTGTGGATATTTACCCCATCCACCATGTCCAACACTTCCTTCAGAACAGGGCCAGTGGGGGAGAGAAACCCGGAGCTGTCCACCACCCAGCTGGTGCAGGTCACTGCTCCTGTGCTGTCCACCTCACTCTTGGGGCTCAGACTGTTGCTTGGGGAGGGGACAGACTTTGAAGTCCCAGCTTTAGCTGACGTTTCCTGAGACTATTGGAAAAAAGTCGATTCTATAGCAACACTGGCATAGACTAGTTTCTGATACTTGAGGCAATTGATATTTTCAAAATGAATGTGAATAATCACTTACTGAAGTTGGGATTTTCTGCTCTGAGTCCTTTTCTAAATTGTCTTGAGAGCAAATGGGCATCTGTGTAGTGACAAAAACAGAATTTCTGTATCTTACCGTACTTATCTTCTGTAGCTTGTATCTTAGAGGAGGACATCATGGAAAGACAGCTCACCTGCACCTGCTCCGTGTCCTTATTGACACGAGCCCACAGCTCCTCCAGCTCATTGGGCCTGAAGACCTCCCTGGCGTAGAAACCCATCTCTAACTTGCGCTTAATGGTTGAATTCCAGTGATTCTTCACTGCATTGTCCGTCCTATCAATATATATATATATATATATATAAATATCAGGGCATGAATTGCAGTGTTTCCCCACATACTGACCACATGCCATCCAAGTATATTTGGCAACACACTTCATCAATCTTTACACTTGTTTGAAAGTTCAGTCACTGCTAACAAGTTAGCCCTGGCCCTTCCCACGTCCTGTGGACTCCTCACTCTTGGACTCCAAAAAGCGACAGTAGACCATGCTCTGCTCTGGAGAGCTGCTGTGAGATATAGGGTCAATCTAATTAGAACAAGTTCCTTGTGGCTGCAAAGCAGAACAAGGGCTAAATTTTAACTGCAGTCCAAGACTGTGGAGTGGCAGTCTGTCCGCAGGACAAATGCCTCACTGGATAGGCAGCTGATTAAATTGGTCATCATTTGTTATAAAGTACTTGACAAGTAAAATAGCTGCAGAGCAACTTATCATATTTTTCTATGGTAAAATTTAAGAATTAAAAAACACAGGTGTGATTCCTTTTGTTGGCTTTTACACATAGAGTAGCTTCTTACCTTCCAGGGAGCAGTTTTGCGATCTCAGCCCAGCGGTTCCCGAGCAGGCTGTGAGCCTTGTAGATGATGAGGTCCTCCTCAGCCGTCCATGACGACTTCTTAACGCTGGGATTGAGGTGGTTGTGCCAGCGCTCTCTGCACTGCTTCCCCAGCCTGCCCTTCAGGTGCTTGGCTACCAGTGCCCACTGTTTGTTGCCATAAAGATTCACAAGCTCTATAACCTAGGGTAAAACAAATAATCAGTGTGCATTTAATTACAACATATTTACACCCATTGCACCTGATATACTGCATTTATTGAACCACCTACCTTTTCATCTTCCTCTTTAGTCCAGGGACCTTTCACTAGTTCTGGGTCCAAGACTTTAAACCAGCGATGCTGGCACTGATGTTCAGTGTGACTCTAAAAAGTAAAAAAGAAAATGTTAGAAGCCTCAGAATACAGTCTGTTGACAGAAAAGTTGCAGACTCACAGGTATGCAGCTGGCTATTGTTTTCCAGTCATTTGGTCCCAGTTTGTGAACCAGCGCCTTAAGCTTGTCATCCTGTAAACACACATAATAAGCATGTTTTATGTTCTCTAGAAGCACAATTTACTTGACTAGTGGGTTACATAACGGAAAAAAAAAAATCACAATTACCTCCTCTTGAGTCCATTTCACCTTTACTTTCCCTCCATCCCTCTGCTCTGCCACATCAGAATCAGTGTCCTGATGCATGGCCTCCTCTCCATCCTCACTGAGAAACAAACAGTGATGTGCACAAATACAGCTCACAGGTCAATAACTGACCCGCCTTTGTGATGTCCGCTAAATTATCGTCTTTATTATTATTGCTAACTGGGACTTGACGGGTAATAGTTACCTCATAGAACTAACACACTGTTTGAAAAGAGTGTATGGGCTGAGCAGTCATTTATTTATCTAGTGTGAGTTAACAGAAAGAGTGTTTGGCCTTAAATTTAATCCTAAGCCTGTTTTCCGTGTCCGGGAAAAGGGCGGCACAGACGCGAGCGAGCACTCAAGGATAGCAGGGTTAGGTCACACAGCAAGGGGTCCAGTTTCCAACTGACTGTGTTACACAGAACGAAGTTAAATGGCCACGTTAAATCTGCTTGTGTTAAAAAATAAGTGCTGCTAATGCTAGAGTTAATTCAAATAATAAAGATTAACATCTTACCCGCGCGGCCACCAGGACATTTCCCTCTGTTTCTGTTGTTTACGTTCCGAAATTGATTTCTCCAGCGGCCACCGCACGTTATATGCGGATGGACTCGGTATTATCTCGTTGTAATCCCCGGGATTAATGCCTTTATGCTGTAGCCAGCGGTGGTGATGGAGGATCGGCGCTGTTATAACCAAACCCAGCTGCTGCGGAGCGCCCAGGATGTCCGCGCTCCTGGATTTCTATCTCGCGCTCTTCTGTGTCGTAGAAGCTGGATAGTGACGTAGATGCGCATTTGAGGTGCGCACTTGAGGTGCGCGTAGCCACAAAAACGCTTCCGGTCGACTTAAAAAATAAAACATTTCTGGGTTTGTCCCAGTGTCCGCAGTGAAGAAATTCAATTCAAATTTAGTTTCATTATCGTAAAATAATGTTTTCTACAGTCAGTGGTTTGTCCTAAATATTTTAAACACACGGTTACTCAGAACGTAAGTCTACAAATTGTTACACAATAAAAACAATTTTTTTAAATTTAGCTTGCAAAAAAACACGATTTTTCCCAGAAAATCTGTGTTCTTATATTACAGTTAAACATATAGATTTAGGCATACAGTTTCAATTACTTTCACATAAACAAATGTAATGGGGGAAAAAAGAGACTTCTTCTGCACCCTTTAGGGGTCGCCACAGCGGATCATCCGCCTCCATCTCACCCTGTCCCAGCATCCTCTTTTGTCACACCTGACCTTCACTGGATCCATTAATTTCTGCGGTCATCCTCTTTCCTCCCTGCCTGGCTGCTCCATTTTCAACATTTTTTCTCCAATACACTGCTTAATAAATTTATTAGACCAGCACCCAGTGTAAGGTTTATTCCACCACTGCCCTAAATGAACAGTACTGAACATGTTCACAACATCTCTTTCCTGTCTGTCTTCAAACCGTTCAACTTGAGCTATCCCTCTGATATATTATAGTATTCCAAGTATATCTTACAACACTATAATAAAGAAACATAAATATATTCTGACCTATTAATTGCATGCAGTGACTATGAACATCTACTTTTTAACAAACAGTACAGACACAGAAACGCTTAAATACATGTAGAAAATAGAAGTGAATAAACAGATAAATGTAAAAATGCATTAATAAAATAAATTTAATTAATTAATTAAATACAGAAGTAGCCTAAATAAAGCATCATTTATAAAAATCTGGAAATAAACCCAAGACATTTAGTTTATTATGTTCTTTTTCCATAGCAAAGCTTTTTTTTAATATATTGCATTTCAATAATTACACTCTGCATTTTTATTATGGATTTCATTTAGAAACCCATATAAATATTATATTACAGTGAAAAAAAATTCTTATACTAGTCAATAACATTTACATTTAAAATCTAATGTTAAGAGTCATTAGAAAATATCCATCATTTTAGCTGTAGCATTGATTTGACTTCAACATCCAAATTGGTCAAACTAAAATAAAAAGCTTTATTTTTTCTGTTTCCAGTTTTAGAGCAAAGAAAAAACATGTAAAACAAATTGCATAAAACAGTTTTAAAAAAACAAACAAAAAACATAAAAAAAAAATGTGCCTACATCTGCACAAGGCGGAGAAGTCCACCTCCTGTTCCCCACTGATAACCTGCAGCTGGGTCAATTAGCGAGCAACTGCAACAGTTTAAAGCCCAGCCGGAGCTCAGGCAGCACTGATAAAACATGGAAACAATGGAGAAAGTGTTTGTGGTTAAAGGTAAGAACATAGGCCTGAAATTAGACTCATTCATTTATGTCTCATCAGGTGACTTGATTCTGAATTTGATCCAACATTTTACCTTCCAGATATGAAAAGCTTTGAGTGCTCATCTCCATCGGAGCTTGACAGGAAGTTTTTTGGGGAACAGAGTCTGCTGTCTGCTCTGTCCCTGGAACAACTGTCCACATCCAGGGTGTCAAATGACACAACAGCTGATGGATCAGACACCAAGCTGTCTGTTGGAGCTTTTCTCTGCCTGTCCTCTGATACCATATCTCCCCATCCAGGGTGTTCACTGAACAGCCTGAACGCTCAAGAGCCTGATACCTGTTACCTGGTTGTCCCGCTGCAGGGAAAGTCCTCCACTCCCCACATAATCCTTCAAAAGCCAAAGCAGGCAGCTTGTTTTGACCAGTCGTACAGTGACCTCACAGCCTCGCAAATGTCATGGGATGTGTCTGTGATTAAATCTGAGGGCAACAGCCCCAGATTGAATGTGGAGTCCTGCACTCTGGAGCAAACATGGAGTCCAAAACCCCAACAACAGTCACTAATTGATGTTTCTCCCTGATCTGGGTGGCCAAGATGAACACACACTTTACAAGGAAGAACTTCAGATGTGATTGAATTCTGCACCCACCATGCCAGGGTTGATCTCCAACTGTGGATTGGCGTAAATGTGGAGGTGAGATGCTCTGTGTGGTTCTAACATAACTCCTATAAAATCAAATTATGTTCCAGCTCTGAAATTTGTCTGTTTTTACAGGATCCATGTGAGGGCTCATGCAGAGCACTTTCTTTTTAATGTTTTAACTATTGAAATATATTCACAACTTTCTTAAATAAAGGATATAACTTTATTATTCTTGTATATTCTTACAATGAAATCCTTACAAAGTTATAAAATGTAACTGTACACGTCCCTTTTAAGCCCTCTTGTGATGAGCTCATTTCAACCTATTTAAAAGCCAGAGTTGAAAATGTTAGTTGGGTTTCTTGAATGCGATCACAGTGGAGGGAAGCGGGCCTCAGGGTCCATATCGCGCTCCTGCAAAAAGGAGAAATAATTTGTAGACTTCTTTTTTATATATATATATAAAAAAACCATACAGGTAGGTGTATCAGATGTAGTTAGGAACACACTCACCTGATTAAGTTTCTTGAACTCTACAACCTGGAAGAAAATGTGCTCCAAAATGTGCTTAGCATCCCTCTGCTCTTTATCCAACTTAGGGGTCACCCCAAGAATTTCACCACATTTCCGCACATAGAACTCAAGGTCATCGTCTGTACCTGTGAACAGAACCAGTTTTAATCTATAGGGACAGGTAGTATTAACTGTTTAAAATGGACAAGATTAGGAATGAGTACATCAGAGAGACAGACCAGGTCAAGTTGTTTAGAGACAAAGTTAGAGAGGCAAGGCTGAGATGGTTTGGACCTGTGGAAAGGAGGGACAGTGGCTATACTGGACAAATGATGTTGAATATGGAGCTGCCCGGCAGGATGAAAAGAAGAAGCCCAAAGAGAATTTTCATGGATGTAGTAAAGGAACATGGAGAGGGTTTGTGTGACAGAGGATGCTATGGAGCCAGATGATCCACTGTGGTGACTCCTAAAAAGAGCAGCCAGAAGATTTAACATTTAAAGAATACACATGTAGTCTCCCAATAGCAATAATTTAGGTGTTGGTTGGGATGTATCTTAACTGGCACATTCTTTTTATTTAAACTGTGGGAAAAAAAAATACACTAGCTTCATTTCCTTTATTTGTGGTAGTTTTAATCATATTCCACAAAAATTTCACTCACTTTTGACTTTATGGTGACTTGCAAATTTCCACTTTGGAAGAAGTGTAAGTGGTAAAATTTGGTGGCATGCTAACCTGCAGGAGACCCACAACTAAAACTACATCCAATCAAAGGATAAGGTATGAATCGCAAGAGATAAAGATGCTGTGCAGTCCCACGTAATACCCTTAGATGGATACAGGATGCCCACTGAACTGCTGTGAAAATAACCAACAAGCTTCTCACATGAGCCAATCAGACATCATCAGTCTTGTACTTGACAGCTGGCAAATTAAAGACAGTTTAATTTCAAAACTGACTGCATTGACATTTATGTTCACGTGTCCACTTCCATCAGTAATATCTAGAACATTTGAGGGCTGTAGTGCATGTGTGAATGCTGCTTTAGCAATCCTGAACTTACACTTATTGGTGAGCTGTGCTAGACGCACGTTCTCAGATGAGAATGTTTCATCTAGATCGAACAGGTCCAGCATGGGTGGAGGCAAATCATTCAAGGCAGGCGGAAAGACCTGAAAGACAGGAAAACACCTGCCTCTGGCTTCAAACTTGTAGGCTTTTAAACAAAAATGCTCTTTTAAGATTTCAGTTACATTTAAGTGAAATTCTTTGTACAGAAAAAAACAGAAAAGAGTGAAACTCACAGCAGGCTGAAGCTGAGGCAGAGGGGTCTCAAACTGCGGTGCAATCAGCTGGAGCGGCTCCGCTTTCACGTTAAGCTGCTTGTAAGCACTGCAACAAAATCTGCTGTTAGCTTTGAAGGGAGACAGCAGTAACGG
>JAVDPK010002393.1:599935-612166 GCA_034780415.1 Cichlasoma orientale | reverse complement strand
CCCCCCACAAATCTGTCACTGTGACACTGCATTAGCTCCAAGGCTATGCAGGCTGTGGCTCTACCTGATGAATGATTCAGCAGATTTAAAGGGGACCAGTACAGAAGTGGAGCAGCAGCAGAGGGCTTTAGGAGCATTTACGTTTTAAATGTGGCCACGCTGCCATGATGCATTGCCTGTTTTGGAGTTAAATGGCATAGACGTCAGGAAAACACAGTCGGCCTCCTGCTGCCTGTGGAGTTGCTCCCAGCCCGACATGACATTCCAGAATCTGCTCTATGAATCGCTGCCTTAATGTTGAGTTTGTAAGTAGTTCGTGTACCATTTGAGTCTTTGAGCAAATATTTAAATGTGACATTTTTTTAATGTTTGTTATAATAAAACAGACATTTAACTTATCCTTTTAAAACAAAATCCTTGTTTATTTTGGCTCTTAGTCTAAGTCTTCATATTCCTTATATTTAGTTGAAAGGCCTACCATATAAACTGTGTGGTTTAAAAGAAAAATCTGCATAAGAATCCCAGGCTAATTCGATTATTCAACATTACTTTTTGTTAACCCTTATCTGCCCTCTGACTCAGTTACATTGTGGCTTATCTCTGATGCCCAGAAGCTCTCCCATCAAAGAGAATGTGACCACACTGCGGTTGAGACTCGCAATCAATTGTAAAGTGCTTTGGTGCAAATTGCTCCACAAATGGACACTCCATAACTGCAGGTTTGAGCATTTATACTGCTGATGTGGAGCATGTTTCTCCATTTTCCTCATCTCCCCTGTGACTGCACCACAGTTAAATTCCCCCTACAGATACACACAAACATTTAAAAAAAAAAGCAGACATACACACGGCTGCCAGTGGTCATTTATACGCTGCATCGCCAGTAAAAATGCAAAACTGCCCGACCAACAGTGACTCCATACTGAGATATAGTATGATTACCTTACACGTCTGCCATGTAAATATTCACTTTGTTTTCCCCTTGTTTTCCTGTTTGCTGACGCATGGCCAACAGAAATACATCATGACATCATCGTATTTTATGCAGTTTCATATAATCTGGAGCAGCAGCAGCACTCTCATGTTTAAATCTCACGTATATTGAAGCCTAATGCAGAATACAGACTGGTTGTTGCCAATTCAACTTCATGACATCCCGATTTGAAACTTCCTACAAGACCTGCAGCTTGAAATGAATGAACAAAGGTGTAATTACAGCTGTTTCTTCCTTTGAGCATTTCTGGATCAGGGCCCCTGCTACAGATATTTTTAAGGTGAATGAATTCTAGAGAAGCAGAAATACAAATAACTTTATTTCCACTAACGGGAGATTACTATCAGGCTTTATGTCATCACAAAACAGAAAGTAAAAGCATATACAAAGTATATTTTCCTTTTCTCCATGTTTCCTGATCTGTGTGTATGTGTATATATAGACATATATAGACAATTTGTATGCACAACCTCTTGGCCTGCCTTCCATGCCAAATTAAATGAAGCCTTGTAAATATTGAATGAGACTGGTGTTTGCTGAGTAGCCTACATCTTTGTTTATATTCTTTGCTTACTGCTAGTGTCTCCCTAAGGAGAAATCCAGCCGCGGACTTTTATCATCTCTGATGAAACTCGGCTCTTCCTGCTGTTAATGTATGAGGGGCCCTCTAAAGGATCGATGTGAAACCACAAAAGGCTTTGTTTACACATAAGTGATGTCTGAATAATTAATAAAACATTTCTGTTCCCAACAGAATTTATGGAAGTCGAGGAAAAGTTTATTTTAAAATCGATCGAACAAGAAAATTTGCCTGTTAAAGAAAAAAAACGCACCTAATAGAAAAATTCAAAGTGGTAATCCTGCAGCCTTGCAGCGGCATCTGTACTGTCTGAACAGGAGGTTTGCAGTTACTTGAGTGTGGGCACATTTATATCTCACGTCATATTTCCTGTATCTGCCCTCGAGTAGCTGCCTGATCTATTTATGTTTACTTGCTAGGATGTTTTAGAGTGAAAGGCGATGTGGTGATCCTGTGACTTTTTCTCCAGTATGAAGCTGGCTTTGAGGGCTTTTAATGAAATGGCTTAACTTAAAAATTTTGAACACATACAATATTCAGTTTAGCATGAACTTCAATGATTTTGATGATTTCTTGACTTTTTGTCTATCATCACTGTCACCATTTAACAAACTGTGATTTATGGTCAACTACTTGAAAATCTACTCACATTAAAGCATCCCACTGAATAAGTGAGCACTCACACTATTTTATACATTAGACTTGGTTAATGAAACAGATATTAGCTTTCATAATAAATAATGGTTAGCTGAAGTTCCTCACATGGCCTCTTGAGGCCGCCTCCTAAAGTGAGTCAGTCCCATAGATTTAAATGGAAAAGTACCCATATTAACATCTTTAACAAGCATTTTTACAGCATGGTACAAAATAGTTTGGGCATCTATGGTTACTTTCCCCCCTCATAACAACTGCATGATAGACATGTTTTATCTGGACGCTGGTGAGGTTTAAAGTTAGGGGTGTGGTTGTTTGGACTGAGGTTTGCTGACACAGGCAGATGTGGCCCATTACTGGGGGCTTCCCATGATGCACTGAGCATTTCTTCTTCACTCAGCTCCATTCACTCTGTTGATACACCACTCTGCATTTAATCATTAGTTATTATTAATCTCTGGCTCTCTTCCACAATGTGTATTTTGTCCTGTCTCCCTCCCCTCATCCCCAACCGGTTGTAGCAGATGACTGCCTCTCACTGAGCCTGGTTCTGCCAGAGGTTTTTTTCCTGTTAAAAGGGAGTTCTTCCTTCCCACTGTCGCCCAGTGCTTGCTCATAGGGGGTCGTCTGTTGGGGTTTTCTCTGTAATCATTTCATGGTCTTTACCTTATGTTGTGATTTGGCAGTATATAAATAAAATTGAATTGAATTAATGTAACTATTATTGTCCAAAAAGCATTGTTGGAAACTGAATTTTATTTACTATAGTAGACTGGGAGGTGTTAAATGTTACGTAACCCATTTCGTATATTTGGGGGGGAGACATTACATTACTTTTGTAATTTTGCAGTGCCACAACCCCAGAAATGACCACAACATGGCTCATCACTGATCTTTCATGTGAGTGGAGCTGTGTGTGGAGAGTGTCCCCCTGTTCACCAGTGGAGCTCCAAAATTACCAACGTGCAAATTCGGCATAACTAAACTGGACTACAAAATCGCTGCGAGAAAAAAAAAAGGTGGATTCACTGATTGGTTAGCTGGATGTCCATGTCCTTATTTAGCAGTTCTGGAGCAAATACAGTGACGTCACACATTAGAAAACGTCACATGTAAGAGAGAAAACTGAACAGACTGAAAATTATGACCCAAAAAGAATATAAAGATATCTACGCAGCACCCAAAAAGAATGCATTTACATTTCCTGCACTGTTACACACTGTAAGTACACAACAAAATGTATTTAGGGGCTAAAAAAGTGGATTTTGCATACGTGCCCTTTAAAATGAACACATTCCAGTTAGAATAACTAATGCCAGAGTGCTGTTTGGCGCATGTAAGCTCACTTACACTTACTAAGTATCATTAACATACTTACTGGAACTGGACCATTATTAACCACATCAGTTTCAGCTATTATTGTGTAAACGTGTGCCGTGTATATTGTTTTGTTCTGTAGCTTTCGCTCAATGTTGTAGTTTCTATCTATTTTAGGCTGCATACCAATTAAAACCTGCCCGAAAAGCATAAAAAAAAAACCCCATTACATTAATAACCCTGCTAATATCAAGCCTGCCATTCATCTATAAACGCAGCGAAGCAGCTGTATGTAAGCTACTGTACTACATGTTTGCAGTACAGCGTGCCAGAGTGCATTGGTGTGTTTGCCCTCCTCCTCCCGGCGGAGGGGCGGGGTCCATATGATCGCACATCAACACTAGCAGCTAGCTGCAGATGGAGCTCCGTCGCTCACACACTTTCTCCACCTTCAGCTTACTGTTGGCGCTCCGGTCGCTGTTAAACAGCGTTTTTAAAACTTTCTAAAGCGGGAATTTGAACACAGAATATTTATTGTTTGTGTGGTAATTTAAGAAAGAAAAAGAAGAGAGCGTGAGAAACAGTCTCCGGTCAGCCGCTCCTTGGGAACATATGATGTGAACACCGAAGCTGCAGGAGGACCAGATAGCCGTGTATCCTGTAAGTAAGGGCTTCCCTGAAGCATTAGCTCACGGTTGTAATGGATTTACGGCATGTGGAGATTAATAACCCTTAAAATAATGCTGCCATGGTACCTTTTTTGCGTCATATGGATATCATTTTCCTCTGATAATCTCATTGTGACCTGTAGCGCTCAGCAGCTTGTTTCTAGTGTGTTTGATTAATATTGCTCTCTCACTATGATGAATCTAGAGTTTAATGATACTTTGGGGACTTTATAACATTGGATAGCGTGCTTAAACATTATTGAAAATGACTTTCCCCCTGCAGACTGGGTGTTTTTGTCTTATCTGCAGCACTAAACTCACGACAGGTCATTTGTAATGCAAGTGATGAAGATGTTGTAACATTTCCAGGTGTTTTGTGTTTGCCATCCTCAGCAGCATCATCATCTGCAGACCTTTTCTGTAGGTGCACAGTGCACACTACAGTGTCTGACTTTGACCATTCAGTTTTTGCTCAGAAAACTAGTTTCCTGCATTTACTAACCACTTAAATAAATATTTCAGCGTGACTCGTAAAATAAAAAACACAGCATCTCCCAGGCTTACATTATGCACCCTTGCACGCTGAGACGTGATTGGCTGCAGCTCAGCGTTTCTCTGTGTGGCAACAAGCCTTCCCCATCCACCCAGCAACTCCCTGTTCCTCATGCTGTGGTGAGTCTCTCAGCCTCTGAGGGCCTTTTCTGCAGCATCCAACGTGGTAACCATGGCAACGGAGCCTGACCCTGGGCATGCTTACTACAGGCTTGACCTGAATTTCTGGCTGCATCCCGGGCAGGCACGCATGACTTGGGCAACTGACCTGCTTCTCATATTGATTGAGCAGAGGCGACGATGCGCCGCTTGTTCACGAATCAATAAACTCACTTATGATTGACTTTGTGTCGCTAGAGTTTGAGTAATGCGTTTGTAATGCGACATGAAACAGGTACTTTTCCATCTTTGCAGGTTTTCTTGTATTTTTTTATTAATCTAAGGTGCCAGTAGATTTAATCATTTTGGATTTTGGACTAATGCTTGGAAAAAATAAAGGCATCTGAAGGTGTCTGATTTCTAGTCTGTGTAAATGAGGATGATGTCTCTGGCTGCTAGCTGCATGGATTTGTAGGATTTGAAGTGTATATTTCTGATAGAATTGTACTGACTGTGAAATGCTGATACTGATGTTTAAAATGCTGATAATTGATACTAATATTTTAAGTCTTTAGTTATTTTTTTATATATATTTTTATTTTTTTATTATTATTTACTTCTGTCTTTGTTCCAGGGAAACAAAGAGCTCTTCATAAGAAATTACTGACATGTGTCAGTAATTTCAGAGGGTTTTTACAAAAAGGTAATTTTTGTAAAAACCCTCTGCAAACTACAATGAAAGCATTCACCACAAGGTGGCAGTGTTTTGCTAGTAACCAGAATTAAATTCTTATATGTACAGTACTGTGCAAAAGTCTTGAGCCACTCCTCATTTCTTCATATTTTGCTTGGAATGCAGTGGTTTATTGAAATGTGCAAACATAAATGCAAATACAGTGTATAAGGAAAAAACGGTGTTTGTACAATTCTAAAAACCTTGAAAGTCAGTATTTTCTATGAGCACCTTTATTCTTCAACGCAGCCTGAACTCTCTCAGGCAGCTTTCTTATAATTTCTTTAAGTAGTCTTCAGGAATAGTTCTCTGGACTTCTTGAAGGACATTCAAAGCTCTTCTCTGGATGTTGGCTGCTTTTTGTTGTGTTCTCTGCCAAGATGATCCCACACTGATCCAGTAATGTTGAGGTCCGGGCTCTGGGGAGACCAATCCATGACTGATAGTGTTTCATTGTGTGCTTTTCAATCCAGGTGCTTTTACTGCATTGGCAGTGTGTTTGTTTGGGCTCATTGTCATACTGAAAAATTAAGCCGCTGCCAATCAGACACTTTCCAGATGCTATTGCATGGTGGATCAAAATCTGATGGTACTTTTGTGTGTTTAGAATCAGTTTTATTTGCTGTAGATAGTTGTTCGTTTTTTTTTTTGGCCTGCCACTTCTTCTTCAGTCCACTTTCCTCAGATTTTTTTTAAGGACACACTGCACACCATGCTGAGATATGCCATGTTTTCAAATAATACCTCTTTGGGAATCACCTTATTGGTGCAAAAATATTCTTTGATGCCAGTCAAACTGTGTTGTCTTTCAAAATTATTGTAGATTCAAATGCTGAACAAATGATGTTTTGTGGCAGGCTGCTAGTAACAAAGTGCCTAAAATTGGTTCTTTGTTGTCTGTTATGTGTAGAGACAACACTGGTTCATACCTTGGGTTAGGTGCCTTTTTTATACTTGAATAATTCATAGGTCAGCGTAAAGTGGCAAGAACTGGACTGAAAATGAGTGAAAAAGTAGACATTTTCCAAAGAAGAAATGTAAAAGAGCTTCAGAAAGCCTGGGAAACTATTGTTCAACACCACTGGATCCTTGGAAGCAAATTAAAGAAACGAGGGGTGTCTCAAGACTGTGTTAATAAAAGTCATCTTTGAACCTGGCATCTCTGACCGTTTGCAGCATTGTTCTGCTGGATGTGGAGCACATGTTTCTGATAGTTATGCACCTGTTTGGCTGATACATTTTTTCTCTGTTTTTTATTTTGTTTTGTTATTTATTTTCCTCTTTGTTCCTGGGAAACAAAGAATTCTTTCTCCAAACAGTTTCTTAACACATGGCCAGCACAGAGCTGATGTGACACAACACATGAATATCAGCTACAGATATCTCTATTTAAATAAATCATATGCAGATAAAGGTCATTAGGACTGGGTACGGATATTCAGACGATATTTCTGCACATCCCTAGTTTCGGTTATCAGTTGGATTTTTTTCACGTTACATGAGCACGTTTCATATTAGCTTGCCTTGCTTCCATACACACCCTCACCTGTGGAATATCTCTGTATAAACCGCAGCACATTCAATTTCTTCCTCTTACTGTATAATTCAAGTGCGTGTAATTCATTTCTTGAGGGATAAGTGAGCAGATGTTGTGGATTTAGTCGCCTTTGACAGAAAATGGAAGTGTTCATAGATCTGTCCCTGCGCAGCCCACGGCTCAGCTGTAGGCTCCCCGAGGTGTCAGCTTGTTGTCGGAGCCAGACTGTGTAGGAGTGCCTATTTCTGTCCTTTCTCCAAGGAACCTCTCTCTCTCGCTCGCTCTCTCTCTCTGCCACTCGGTGTGCATCATAACAGAAGTCAGCTCGGTCAGCCGCTTTGCTTCTCCGCCTGTCTGTCTGTCATTGTGATCCCTCTTCTGCAGCTTAGCGTGCAGACTTAAGAGCACTCGAAAGACTCAGAGCACCACTGAGAGGGAGAGCCATCGTTTGGCTTTGTCTGTGGCAAGAGATCAAAGCTTCAGTGCACAATTAGTCCATCTACAAAATGTAAATCTGCAGCTGTTTAGACTGCTGAATTGAAGCAATGAAACATTTTCAAGTTGCAGCTTTCTAGATTTCCTTGCCCTGTATTTTAGTAAATGTTAGGGCTGCCCCTCAACAACCGTTCTCATACATGAAGAACGTATACATCAAGAGTCATCATGCACTGATTATGGATACTGCATGGCTTAAAGCATTGGACCACACCTCTTAATGAATGAATTCAGGTGTTTTCAATCCCACTGTCTCCAATAAAAAAAAAAACAGCCCCTCGACATGCAGTCTGCCTTTACAAACATTTGTGGAAGGGTGAGTCACTGTTTACAGAACCACACTGAATTTGAGTGTGGTTCTGTAAGGATTCTGCCACTGCAACAAGTCACGCTGTGAAATCTCTTCCCTCCGAGATATTCCACAATTAACTGTAAGCGGAATCGTTTTAGGAACTGCAGCAAGTCCGAAATGCGCACAGGGATTCCTTACACATACACTGACCTCCCCCTCCCCCTCATTTCTTTATATTTTGCTTCCAAGGAGCCAGACTATTGCTCCAGTAGTCTTGAGCAGTAGTTCTCCAGGCTTCTTTGGACATTGGCTGCTTTTTCACTCATTTTCAGTCCAGTCCTTGTAGCTGACCATTTTCAGAGGAATTTCTTTGTTAAGCCACTTAACGCTGACCTATGAATCATTCATGCTTAAAAAAAAAAGGCACCAAACTGATGAATCAGCGTTGTGTCTACACATAAACAACTTAGCAAAGAAGCTATCTTAAACTGTACCTTTAGGCACTTGGTTACTTGCAGCTTGTCACAAAAACGGGGGGGGGGGGGGGATGCTGATTTGGCCGTAAACATAAAAAGCGTTTCCTTGTATTAATAGACTAATTATTCCAGCACAAGCAGAACATGAAATATGAAAACTTTAACGTTCTCTTTCCAAAAGCAGACCTTCCAACGCACTCTCATCAGTAGCCAAAAATAATAACAAATGCTGGACAAAAAAGGAAAACAAAAATAAACAGTCGGGGCGTGGAGGCGAGGCAGGATGCTCTACAAACTCATAGTCTGTCAGTAGCTGCATGCAGGATTTGTACAATTCTGTCACTACTGCAGGATGTCTGTTTAGCACGCTCCCGTTTACTTCACCGAGATAAGCGTGCAGCCTAAAATAGTGTAAAATCAGTGCAGAGTCAGGCTGCAGATGTCTGCTCTGATGACCTAAGGAAAGGCATTTGAGCCAGAGCTGATTTTATTTATTCCCCGCGTGTGTTTCAAGACGTCTTTTAAAAGCCTTCCATTGTGTGCGTGTTTTGGGGCCGGCGAGGTCTGGCTGCCCTCAAACCATGTGAGTCACACGGCAACAATGCGATTCTCTGTCCTCTTCCCTCAGCTCCGCTTCTCCTCAGAAATGAGGCTGGAATCAATAAGGTGTTTGCAGCCAGTGACCCACATTTGCTGCTCTCAAATGATGATAGGTTATCAGTCGTATTCAGCCTATTGTGTAAGGATGGATTTAAGAAATTCCTTTAGTTCTCACGGTGTTAGAGATTGGTGTTAATGCATGGATGGATTTTCAGCCCGTGTTTGTGTTGCAGATGTGATGGACCAGCAGAGGGCTCTGCATTCAGGTTGCCTGGTCTCAGGGGTCCGTACGCCTCCAGTCCGCCGAAACAGCAAGCTGGCCAGTCTGGGACGCATCTTCAAGCCCTGGAAGTGGAGGAAAAAGAAAAACGAGAAGCTGAAGCCCACAGCAAGTGAGTGTGACACAGCGTGCGTCCGTGAGTGGCATTAAACGCTGAAGTATGGAAGCTGTATTTGCAAATGGCCCCACGTGTTTTCATTTCCCCATGCAGTCTGAGGACCAGTTTCATAAATGTTTGTGTTGTTTAGCGGTGGAGAAGAAAGCAGCTGTACGGCAGAAGAGAGATGACCTCGTCAGGAGGAACCCCGGGGAGACTGAGACAGGTGCAAAACCACAGATGAACACACGCTAGCACACTAGCACACATATGACTCCAGGCTTTACACAGTTCACTTGTTCAGCCACATGAGGCCTAAACTGCCACGCAGACTCACTCCTGTCCCCTCTGCGTGCTGTCTGCAGAGTCAGATCTTGCTTGTGGGGGTAACAGTGAAGACCCGGACACCCCGACTCACTCTGACAGTGAGGACAGAGACGAGGAGCCTGTCGCACCTTTGGCCAATACTAACGAAGACCTGGGCAGTGATTTAGAAACCTCAACGGGTACAGTGACGTGTGTGTGTGTGTGTGTGTGTGTGTGTGTGTGTGTGTGTGTGTTTGTTTTTAGGTTGAACTATCTACTTTTTATACAAATCCTTGCAATGGCCTCACAAAAATCCCACTTTTTCCAACCGCTAAATCAGTCACATTTCTAACAAACCTAAAGAGAAAGAGAATTTTCTCCCTGGATCTCCCGCTCCACTCACAACAGACCTTTCAGCACATTGTTTTGATTTTGTGGCCCACAGCTTTCTGTTTTGGCTTGGCTTATATGTATACATATGTAAATCCATCACACTAAACAGCAAAGTGGTGAACACAGTGAAGCATTTAGCATGTAAGGACGGGAATTTCCTGATGACAAATACAAAAAATATAAAGAGAGAGTGAACAGGTGTGAGCGCAGAAGCCCCACCCACCTGCAGTTCATACCTCCTGTATGTGAGGGGGAGCCAATCAGAAAAAAAGTTGTCACATACAGGATATTCTCTTAGTAAGGACTCATAAATAACTACTCATAACACATGTTAGGGGAATAAATACAGAGTAGTTCCATCTTTCCTTATTGGACTCAAGGGCCACATTAAATATTACCAAAGGCTGCCATTGCCCCATGGGCTGCATTTAAGAACCACAGGCTTAAAGGGAGACCTTATTTCAGACAAGACAAAGGATGAACTGAAGGCTGCATAAAGGCCTAGTGTAAATTAAATATGAAATATTCTGAACCATGAATCATGCAAAGCTTCTTTGGTAGAGTCCAAGAATAAAAATGCAGATATTAGATTTCCTTTAAAACCCTGAATATTGTTCAGTGTCAGACTCCAAAATGTAGTATTTGATGGGCTGTTGTTGATGACAACAAAGAAAATCACACTCACATCTGTGAAGGATTTAGAGCTAGAGGTGGCTGCATGTCTCTGATTTTGTGAGGAAACCCAGGCAAATTAAGTAGTACCCTGGGAAATTAGGGTCCCAGTTTTATATTTACTAATTGATTTATTCTTTTTTTGTGTTCTTAATCTGTTGTATGCACACATCAGATGGAATTAAAGGAAGAAAGTACACAAGTTCCCTATTGATAGGATAGGATGCTCTATTTTGATACCTTTGATAATAAATTGGGTTTCCAGGTGCTGCTTAAGTACCAGCTTCTGAGCTGTGTCTCTGATTGTCCACTAGATGGAGCCAGAGACTTGAGATACAAACCAAACCTTTGCATTACCTTTGCTGTGTGATTTCAGTACAAGATGTGACTGAAGAGGCAAAGACAGTGGGTGATCAAAGTCAGAGTGAAGACGGAGAAGATGAAAGCACCTCAATAAGTGACCCCAGCGAGGAGCAGGCGCTGGGGAAGGTGGAGACTGCTGCAGGGAAAGAGGACGTGGTGGCGGCCAAGCCTCAGAGACGAGCCAGCACCCCTCCTCCACCTAGCGTGCCTGTCAAACTGCTCACTAGACTGGGCAGCCTAGACGGTGAGTTCAGCAGGACTCAAAATGATGTAACCCCCCCTCCCGTTAATATCAGCATTCAGCATGTCACTTTGTCTGCTTTCCTTCCCAGGTACTCCTTCAGTGCCAGTTAAGAAGTCTCCAGCCACCTTACCCAGAAACTTCACTCTTCCCAAAGACCCTCATGGCTCTCTGTTGAGAGGCAGGATCTCCACACCCACCGGGTCCCCTCACCTAGGGGCGTTACACCCACAGCTGCCCCCCAGCTGCATCATTGAGGAGCTGCACCGCGCCCTGGCCACCAAGCATAGACAGGACAGGTCAGACTTGATGTGCAGCATTTGTAGCACGTCTTTGTTTGTATAATTACCGTTTTGTAGGTGTTATCAAAAGAGCACAAACAGCACTTTCATCAATGAATGGCTTTAGTCCTTTTAGACAATTAGAAACTAACACACCCAAAATGCAACCAGTTTGGACCAAAAATGCAGGATCTAAATGAGTATTTTATTTATTTTTTAATCTGTTAAGCTTATAAAAATGCCATAAAATTCCCAGAAGTTTTTTTTTTTTTTTTTTCACAACTAACACAAAAAAATTAAAAAACTTCCAGTAAAACAGAAAAGCAGAAACTGGTTCCACAGAAGAGGAGCCTGAAAGCTGAAGGCTCGGTCTCCCATTATACTTTTAAGTATCCTAGAAACCACAAGTAAGAGAATCTGAGAGCAAAGTGCTCTATTGGGGTGATACGGTACTCTAAGGTCTTTAAGATAAGATGGAGCCTGATTATTCGAGACCTTGTATGTGAGGAGAAGGATTTTAAATTAATTCTGGATTTAACAGGGAGCCAATGAAGAGAAGCCAATATGGGAGAAATATGCTCTCTCTTTCTAGTCCCTGTCA
>JAVDPK010002393.1:572085-598841 GCA_034780415.1 Cichlasoma orientale | reverse complement strand
TCAGTTAGCTGTTTTACAACTACTCTTTCAAGAATTTTGGAGAGAAAAGGAAGGTTGGAGATTGGCCTATAATTAGCAGCTGGGTCAAGTGATGGTTTTTTAGATAATGGTTTAATTGCTGCCACCGTGAAGGCCTGTGGTATGTAGCCAATTAATAAAGATAGACTGATCATAGATCGAAGAATTAATTAATGGTAGGACTTCTTTGGGCAATCTTGTAGGAATGGGGTCTTATAGACACGTTGATGGCAGCGGCGGCATCTGTTCCACAAAACCTTTAAAGTTGGTAATAACTCCCCCTTCTCCCTGTTACGAATCCAAAACAGCCGAGTACTGGCGCCCGCTCAGCGGTCCTCTTGTTGAGTTTTCCAATTAAGGTGTACAAGGCTAAGAGTCTAGCTTTCAAATGTCTTAAAACTCTGTATTGGTCTTTGGTTGATTAATAAGCTGTAGTGGAAGATTGCTGCTATTCCTCCTCGGCCTGCGCTCCAAGGATTCTGACAGTATGACTCGGGGGTGTTGATTCATTTAAACTAACGTCACTGCTGTTTGTGGAGATGATTGACCCCTCAATGGTAAACTAACATACTTTGGATTATATTTATTTGTTTAAACTGCTCTATGAAAGATAAGCCATGCTACATCTCAGCCACATAAACACTTCACTAAAGTTGTAATTGACAGGCTCGTTTTGCGATATGTGATCTCAGCTTCCAGATGAAGGAGGCGCGCTCGTCTCCAAAACGCCGCCCGGAGGGACGTCTGTCCCGCACGTCCAGCACAGAAAAGGATCCGGCCAGTGAGTCTGAGAGCAAGAAGGAGTCTGATGAGAACAAGGAGAACTGGCGTCTGGACGAATATCTGAGTGACCAAGACAGCTGGAACGAGTCTGTGATCTCTGGTAGGTCTGCTGACAGCGGGCATGTGTTATCATGTTTGCTTTACCATTATCTCCCACATTATCTACAGAGCCAACCAGAACTGGGCACGCTGTCAGTGGATAATGAAGCAGCATAATCTGTGGTGATGTTTGTTTACTCTCAGGGCATGACAGGGAGATTTACATAGATGACGAATAGCATACTTTCTGGTGTTAAGTTTCAGCGGCCTGTCAACATCTGCTCTAGTGGCCTAATTCTTAGCTGTTCATTTGGGTCACTGGTGCTCGGACTTCTGCTGTTAGCATGTCTGTGACGTGGGAAAAATGTGTTAAAAGGGTGGACTGCAGAGCATGTAAGAGACGTGGACAGCACCACCTCAAAGATGATGTGAAACAGATATTTTTACAGTTGCGGAGATGTAGTAATTCAGCTATAATCTGGTGACAGAGGTGCTAACAGAATAAAAGCAGATTTAGAAAAAAGAGAATAAATGATTGAATCAGAAAGGGTTGCATAGCAGATTTAAGTGTGCAAGCATTTGTGCTCTTTTTTCAATTTTGATTACGTTTTATGCGCTGCTTGTATTATTGTTACTAATTGAACTACTATTGATTACAGTTAAAGTTATTATTAAGTCAAATCAAATATTTTTGGTAACTCTTTTTCAAGCAGAAACCTGTGGTGCTATAATTAAAAAGCATATTTGCAGGATGGTACAAAAAAGAATATTGCTATCTATGGACAGTTTCCCTCCTTCATGACAACTGTACAATGGGTGAAAGTTTTATTTGGATGCTTTCGATGCCTAAAGTTAGGGGTGTGGCTACATTGATGGGTGTTTCGGCAGAAGCAGCTGTGCCCAATAGCTGTCTGCTAGGCTTCACCTCCACTAATGATGTGTCAGGAAGGCCATCCGGCATAAAATTTGTGCCAAATCAAATGCGGCTCCATCTGCTGAGGTGACTTCTTGGGAAATAAGGGAGTGGTCGAAAGTAAATTATATGGACTGTTGGTCTGTTAGTTAGCAATGATGGTGGTGGTGGCAATACCAACAAATGATGTCATAGGTGATAAATCCATATTTTACATACAGTCTGTGTTATTTTAAATTAAACAGACTCAAAAAATTTAAGAAGAACGTTTAAGGTTTAATGGAGATGAGCTTGCAATCAAAGTGTGACATCTGATCTGCTCAGTCAGAGGTTTTTCTGGTAAAGAAAAAACACGTGAAGACAAAAAGAGCATCATAACTGCTAATTCATTGCACTGCCATTTTCCAGGCAGCAGATATCCTTAATGGCACTATGAGGGGTATTTGCTGCCTTGGAAATGTCCATTCTGAAGCAAAACTGTCTCCCAATACTTTTATAACATCTTTTCTCTCTTTGTTTTAACACAGCCGAAAATACCCGGTACAAACAAACTAAAACTAAAATATAGCTTTTTTTTTTTTTTTTTAATAACCAGGCTTTTTAATAACCCTCCCTATTTTTAAGATTAGGCTTAAAACATTCCTTATTGATGAAGCTTATAGTTAGAGCTGGATCAGGTGACCCTGAACCCTCCCTTAGTTACTCTGCAATAGGCCTAGGCTGCTGGGGGGGGGGGGTTTCCTATGATGCACTGTTTCTTTTCACTCCCCTCTTTTCACTCTGTGTGTTTATACACCACTCTGTCATTAGTTATTAATAATCTCTGGCTGTTCCCCACAGTGTGTCACCCCCAACCGGTTGTGGCAGATGGCTGTCCCTCCCTGAGCCTGGTTCTGTCTGCGGTTTCTTCCTGTTAAAAGGGAGTTCTTCCTTCCCACTGTTGCCAAGTGCTTGCTCATAGGGGGTCATTTTGATTGTTGGGTCTTCTTGTATCATTGTATGGTCTTTACCTTACAGTATAAAGCATCTTGAGGTGACTGTTGTGATTTGGCATGGTGGTGGCATCATCCATGCCATGCTGATGCATCTCTACAGCAGGCCTTTGAATGCTTGTGAAAATTGAGGGAATATTATGGCACAAATGTTATAAAGAAATCCTTCAGCATGCTTCGGTCCGCACGAGACCTGCAAGGCTGGGTGAAGATTTTCTGTATTTTTTAAACATGCCAACTCCAACCATGAAACCAAGAATGGCTTCAAAACAACAATGTTAATACCGTGGAGGAGGCAAAGAGCAGAGTCCAGGATTGGAGTCCAGAACTTAATCCAATCCAGAATTTGTGGAAGGTGTTTATATAAGGGAATGGGGGTTGTCCACATAGGTGAAACTGTTAAAGTTGAAGGGCTAATACTTACATGATTAGAATTGGTTTAGCAGGTTAAGCTGGAAAACTATGTTCAGCAGCTAGAAAACCACTGTACAGCCACTGACGTTAATTTGTGTTCAACAACGACAGGGACCCTCCCACGCAGGATGAAGAAGGAGCTGCTCGCTGTGAAGCTCCGGAACAGGCCCAGCAAGCAGGAGCTGGAGGACCGCAACATCTTCCCCGTCCGCAGCGATCAGGAGCGGCAGGAAATCCGCCAACAGATAGAGATGAAGCTGGCCAAGTGAGTCGCTGTCTGTGGAGCCACATCAGCATCCCATCAGCTCCCTCACCCCATCTGACCCCCACCCCCCTCATCATGCTCTGCCTCATGTATGTCCGTTTCATCACTCAACATCACTTTTGTCTACACTTTGCTTGCCTTTTTCCCATTCACCACCAGCACTGCTTGAGTTTATTTAATCATAACTGTCTAACTAATAATAATAGCTGTCCCAGAACACAAATGCTTTTACTGTGCATGCTGTTTGTGGTCTCTGAATGTTGTGCAAAGATAAACAAAGAAGACAAATACGATGCAATATTCTTTTTGACACACAACAGGTTAACCGTATTGGATGTGGTAAGGGAGTCAGAAACCTCCTACAGAGCCCACTTCCTATTAATGCGTACAGAAAGTGGCTGCAGTTAACAGATGGTCCTCAATGAATAGGAGTGGATGAATTTGCAAATATTTGATATCAGAATTGAAATATAAAAATATTAATATTAAATTGCTTTTCATCCAGGGAAGCCAGGTTTCCCCATAATTACTTGAATTCTGCTAATATACGCTGATTGTGGTTGCATCAAATGAGCAGATGTCATGCTTCTGCTCGTTTGATGCATGACATATATGTCGGAACTTGGCCTCTTCTGAAGCGTAATGAAAAATTCCACACAGCTCCAGCTCCATGAATGTTAATTTTGTGGTTTACGGTTATCATTCTGGACTATCTTGGGAGCGCCCCCTGTGAAACAGGACTTTCCAGGAATGGTAGTCTCTGAAGCAGTTTTACTCTGTCCTTCACTCGTGTTCACATCACACCAAGAGAATTTCAAAAACAGAGCGTATAGTCACAGCACGGTGGCGTGGTGGTTAGCACTGTTGCCTCACAGCTAGAAGGTCTGGGTTTGAATCCACCTTGGCCCAGGCTGTGTGGAGTTTGCATGTTCTACCCGTGTCTGTGTGGGTTTTCTCCGGGTACACCAGTTTCCTCCCACAGTCCAAAGACATGCAGTGGGGTTAGGTTAATTGGTGATCCTAAATTGGCCACAGGTGTGGATGTGTGTGTTGGCCCTGCCTCTCGCCCTATGACAGCTGGGATAGGCTCCAGCCTCCGCGACCCTGAACAGGATAAGCGGATGAGAATGGATGGATGGATGGCGCATATAGTCGGCAAGGAGTTTTTTATTATGAAGATTGTGCCATTCCTATGTCTGACTTCCTGCCTTCTTCAGAGCGTTTATTGAAGCGTTTCAATGAAACATATTTGTTAACAGCTGCTGGACCGAGGGCTGGTGAGAGCAGTTGATGATCATAGCAGTGAACCTAGATCATAGACTGTATATAAAAGATGGATGTAGGAACTGTGATGTCACCCACTATTTATTTATTTAGACCTCTAATTTAGCCTTTTCGCTACTGCCATGTTGTTTTTCTGGGCCAGAAATCACCATATTTGTACAAGAGGGTGGAGTGCTAAGTTATCAACTAACTGGTGAGGTTCACAATCATTTTTCAGCCCCTGTATTTCCTGCTTGAACCAGCCAAAGACCTAAACACACTGCTTTCATTTTTAGATGTCTGCAGCCTTAAAAACCTAAACAAACCGCTTAAAGGTGGTAAAATGAGTTGAGGTGTTGCGTTAGTGGAAGTTGATGCCTTTTTCACACAAATCACACAGTCATTTGATCTGTTGGTAACACTAAACTTTCGCCTCATTATGTCCATGAGGAACTTAGATCCCTTTGACATATATCGAGTCATGTCTTGTCATCCGCATCATATAGATACAGTGGCCTAAAGAAATTGTGTAACGACTCTTCTGGGTCATCTTCTGCTCACAACACCTCACCAGGGCGGAGGCGTCCCAGTGCAATATCCTGCTGTGTTATTAGCTCCATCTAAATAGCTAATCAATTGTAGTGTAAACCCAGTGCAATGACTCCTAACTTTATAAAGCTGATTGATTTTTGTTGTGAATTGTTAATGCATTTTTGGAGGCTGTAGTCTGTCCCTTGTATTGTGTTATATATTATGCAGGCAAAAAATGAATACACCTTTGAGAATATAGTACTGTGCTTCCCTGTGAGTAGGCAGAATGATGGTATGCTAGGTTATCTGATGATAGGAAATTTGAGAGTTTGTATGTTAACATGGGCATGTATACTGGTATTTTATTACAAGCCTCATGGAGGCCTCAAGGACCCACATTCATACAAGCCCTTTTTTTCTATGCCTAAGCGCTTTGTCTAACATTTGCACACACAGTACGATGGATGCTTGGCCAAGGGTGCAGACATGCAGACCGGAGTAGCCGGTCAACCTTGCGATTTGTAGACAGCCCACTCTACCGCCCGAGCCCCAGCCGTGATGTTACACAAGCTATGTTTAGATTGAAATAAGAGAGACAGCAAACATTTTCTTATTGTTGTTCCTCACCTTTCTTTGGATGTGGCTTTTCGGGGTCAGATAAATTCTGGAATGTGGAACAGGATTTTCTGATTGGCTGAGGAGCACGGAGCATAATTGTATTTTTCGTGTTATGTAAAAGGCAATAGGCTGTTACTACGGGGACTTTAATAGGATTACAGTAACAATCAAATTAGATTCTTTTTTTGTGAATAATACTGTGACAGCGTGTTCTGGTAGGCTTTTGCAGTGTTCAGAATCTGAGAAGGAAAGCTCATATTTCTCTAAGTCCCCAAAACAAATGAGTTCTTTGGACTCTTCATATCAGTGAGATCAAGTGTGGATGTTGGACAGTAACACAGGCTCTCTTAACAGCGAGTGATTCTGAGAGTTGAAGCTGATTTTAGAGTTGTTTGCACTTTTCTCTCTCAGGACTATTAACACATTTAGTTGTTTTTCGTACCTTTGTTGATACGGGCAGCTGTGATAATAGCCTGTTAGCAAAGTGTTCACACCTCACTTGTGTGCCCAAGGCTGCCAAGTGCTTTAATTCAAGGTTGACCTGCTTCCAGCTTAGAAGCTACTGTATGAAAGTGACAAACAAGTGCAAGTTTCTAATTAGCCTTTTCAAACGCATCACTATCAGCTCAAAAGACTGGAAACAACAGACAGTATCACGTGTATTTGGTAAAAATGTGTTTTATGCTGTTGCATTATAAAAGCAAAAGCAACACACTGTAACTTCAAACGTTTTCTTAGCTGAATAGGTTAAAATAGAATTTTGCTACATTTTCTTCACTGATTGCTCATTATTTGTGCACATGAAAGCTACTAATTAATGCAGTAGTTAATAAAGAACACATGTTATCCTGTAATGAACAAAAAAATACCTTTGGTTATGTGATCTGACCGACCCATGCATGAACCCCCTGACCTTACATGGTTGGGGGGTTTGGGCTTGGGTTGAGATCAACAGGATTATGCCAGTATCCACATCAAGGACACTGTTGTCTGTCATTGACATGCTTCACAGTCAGCCCTCTGGCAGTGGGAAGCAGAACAGAACATAAGTTTAGGCATGCAAAAAAAAAACAAAAACTACCCACTTTTTCCTCCAAAAAAATTACCATAAAATAAAGTCTTATTTTTACCTGTATTCTGAAATCTGTTACCCTAACCAAATGTATTTTTTTGTTTGGCCTGATCTACAATAGCAAATATCCCTTTAGGAAACACTTGTTTACTTTCTCAGTTTACAAAATATAACAACGCAATGTTACAGACTGACTGTGAGGACTGTTCAGTTGAAACTTCAGGTCCCTGTCATGCCACTTTCTTGGCTTGCTACCAGGAGACCTCAGACCAAATCACTAGAAGTTCATCTCTGGAGCATCTGAGGCAAAGACACTGGTGATGTTCAGGATGGAGTCTGCCTGTGAACCACACCCCTGACAATGAATGAGAAGCTCAGTAGTGGATACCCATGTGACTCTTGTGTGCCTAAAGTGTTGTGGTGTTGTTGAAGCTATTTTTTACCAGAGTCAGATGGTTTCCTTTTTTGGGTTGTTCATGTTCACACATATTTAAAGGTTAAATAAGGATCACATAAGAGTTCGGTTGGAGGAAAATGTTGAATAACCAATGAAATGTTATTTGTCATACATGAGGGGCATATAAAATTTTATATAATATAAAGATGCCCCATTTCAAGCCTTGCTTTCAAATTTCTAAATATATATAAAATCATCACGGTGTGATCCATATGTATTACGTTATTACACCGTTGAATACTCTGTGTTTAGGTGCTAAAAGGTGCTCTATTGGATTGAGATCTGGTGACTATGGAGGTCATTTGAGTACAGTGAACTCAATATCGTGTTGATGCAAGACAGGATGGATCCATGCTTTCATGTTGTTTACGCCAAATTCTGACACTACCATCTGAATATCGCAGCAGAAATTGAGACTCATCAGACCAGGCAACATTTTTCCAAACTTCTGTTGTCCAGTTTCGTCGTACTGCCACTCATTCAAACAATATGATGTGTGTGTTTAAAGTAAGCATGACACACAAATACTGTGTAGGGAGGGAAACTAATCTTGTAGACTGAATGACCTGTGTTTACTATGGTAAATACTATAATCTGAAAAATGGCAAAGGGAGCAGGGTTGGGTTGTTTTTTTTTTAGCTGATATCAGAAATAATACTTATGTAGGAACAGTCATTAGACTAACAGAGAGCTTTTGTAGCCAAAATGTCACATGGAATCAGTGAACTCCAGGGTGAACTCCCTGGATGTCCTGAGTGTAATTTCCCTGCATATCCAACCCCACCACAGGTCAGAGCAGTTAATTAGAGAGATGAAGAGTCTGAGCTGAGAGAGGTGCTTTCCATTCCCGTCTAACCACACTGAGAGGGAAACAAGGCAGTGAGTGTTTGATGAAGCCTAATTAATTTACAACTAAGCCTTTTGCTCCCCGCTTTGTATCTTAACTGTGGGAGATGAGTAAGGCAGGGTGACATTCAGACAGGCTAAATAATAATTCTCTTGAGCTCCTTTGAGCCTGGCATCAGGCTTCTCCATGTGCCTTTTCCGTACGCCGTCGTCCAAGGCATTTCACAGCTGTGTGCCAGTCTGGATAATCGCAGTCCCTACGCGCGTGTGTGATATACGTGACGTTATCATAAACCCAAACTAGTTCCAAGCACACGTCCTTCCATGTGAGCTTCACATGTTAGTAAGTAATTGCAAAATAGAAAAAGGCATCATGGACTTTTTTTTTTGCTGTGGAGGCAGCTTGGCCTTTATTCTGCAGGGGGCAGTATAGGGAGACCCAGCTTCACCCCAAACACCACTTATATAAAATAGACTCCTGATTACTCTTACATAATGAAAACAGAAAGTGATCAATTGTGTGTCATAAGGGCATAGTGTAACGGTGGGATGCCAGTTATGAACAATGTGTACACTGTGTTTGGTAAGGACAGAGGTCAGCTGGTCTGCTGTGAGCCAAGTTCCTGCTGATAAAACAGAGTTCCCTGTGTGCTACATTACTGCAGCGATTAGTTTTCTGACTGCAGCCCCTACAGTGTGCCAAACTGCATCTCAGGAATAAGGAAAGATATGACACTGTTTACTGGGATACACTGTGGTAATCAGATACCAAATACTATATACAGTATAAAAGTATGTATACCAAAGGTGATGTTTTTGATTCAGTGAATGTTAGAATTTAAATTCAAACCAAGCAGTAACCTTGGGCCAAGTGCACTTGAGGCTGACTTCAAAAGTAAGTCAGTTCCATAGACTCCTATGTTAAAATCTTTATAGTAGGAATAAGTGTTTACAGCCTTTATCTCTATAGGTAGTTTTCCCTGTAACTAAGCCGTTTAAGTTCTATTACAGCTTAAAGTTATGCATTAATAGGAGCGTGGCCACTTTTGCCGCATTTCCACTAGTACCTACTAAGTGCGGCTCGACGCAACTGAGCACGGTTTGTAGGCTTTTCCAGTAGGTCCTGGTACCAGGTACCAGGTACTTTTTAGGACCCATTCAGCCAGGGTTTCAAGCGATCCGAGGCGAGCCGACAGCAAGAAAATGGAGGCACGCGAACCAACACCGTGGTCGGATGAGGAGGTGCAGACATTTCTGTGCTTGGTGGCAGATGAGAGAATCCAGAGGGAGCTAGACGAAGCGACGAGAAATGAGAAAGTTTATCATGAGGTCTCCGAGCTAATGGCTGCTCACGGGTACCATCGTGTTGTGTTTGAGTCCATACAAATTACATCAAGAGACTACTGCCCGCATTGCTACATTGACTCCACCCACATTGAGGTGGTACTCAATTGTAATGGAAACAAAACAAGGTTGAGTCGAGCCGCGCTGAGTAGGTACTAGTGGAAAAGAGGCATTTGAGTGCTGCTCCTGACACTTTGCTGGCTGTCACCTCCTCCTCTAATTTGAGTCACTGAACTGGATCTCAGTGTTTGTGGTGTCTCTATTGTTTTGAGCATTTTTATTGCGTTTATCTACCAAATAACAGCTTTCTGTGCAGTCAGTTGTACTAAGAGGCCACCAGAGATGTTTGTGCTTTAGTTTTGATGAATGAAATTTCAGTATCACGAGTCTGTGCAGTCCTGTGAAAAACTACTACCTACCTTACTGTTTCCATTGGAATTAAGAGGGTAAGTAGCAGCCAGATGCTGTTTATCCAGTGCATTTAATAGATCATCAGCAAGTGTGAGCACCTCTGTAAAAGCAGAAGTTTTGGCTGTTTGCTGGTCTTGAGCATTCAAGTGTGTGTTAACACAATGCCACAATCTTTCCAGGAGTGGACATCCCAGCAAATTCATCCCAAGGTCAGACCGCGCAATGTTCAGAGAAACTGCAAAAAAAGCTAGAGCTACATCTCCGACTCCACAGGCCTCAGTTAGCATCTTAAATGCTAAAGTTCATGACAGCATGATTAAGAAAAAGAAAAAAAGACGGCACAGTTATGGCTTGTTTGAAAGGGTTGCCAGGGTTGCCTCTTCTCTCTAAAAAGAACATGGCAGCACAGCTTAGGTTTGCAAAGTTGCATCTGAACAAATCACAAGAGTTCAGGAACAATGTCCTTTGGACAGGCGAGACCAAAGTGGAGCTGTTTGGTCATAATGCACAGCACCATGTTTGGTGGTAAAAGGACTGATTCTTATATAGTCAGGCATTTCTACTCTAGTTGAGCACGAAAAAGCATTTTATACAACACATCTTCATTCATATGAGCACTTTTTGCTACATCTAAGTGCTTTCTGCTTAACATTTGCACACACTCTGATGAATGCATTGGGAACAACTCGGGGTTCAGCGTCCTGCCCATACTTTGGCATGCAGGATGGAGATCAAACCACCAACCTTCCGATTAGTAGGTGACCTGCTCTACCTTCTGCGTTTCAGCCAGCCTAAACCAAACACAGCATATCGGCACTAACATCTTTTTAACAGGACTGCACAGAGTCCTGTCAAAACTCTCTTTTTCACATGACTGTATTTGAGTAATTGTTAGAATATTTTTTTAATAATGGTGCAGATTAATATATTGCAAATCATTTTTTCTTACATTTAATTTGTAATTTGATATTAGATTGTGCCCATTGCATCAGTTGCCCTCCGTGTAGTCTGACCTAGTTTAGCTAGAAAAGTTATTTATTAGCAATAATGCTCGTAAAAAGTCAGGCAAAGAAGTTGTATACAAGAAACGAAATACTGGAAACTTTTTAATGTCCACTATGTTTTCACATTATGAATTAAAAGTGCATGAACTGTGTCTCAACTAGTTTAGGCTGCAAAAAACTAACTTGTTGATGACCATGAAGCTTAAATTGAAGCTTCAAAATGCAATGTGCAAAAACCAGTGGATGATATCAGAGGTGGCTACATCCATCTCTTCAGAAATAAACAGAGCACAGGACAACTGCAGCTGAGGACAGAAAAATCCTTTGAGCTGTGAAGACCAAAGCACTGCCAGTCTGCAGAGCTGCAAATGTATCACAGTTCACAGGATTTAGAAGAGTTGAACATCAAAATTTCTGAAACTACTGCAAGACGCACACCTTGCATCGAGATTGAGCAGAGTGAATCCAATATGCAAACTGGAATTTGGCAAACGATAGTGGAAAAGCTTTATGGAGTGCCCATGTTTTATCTGTATGGATGATGGAACAGATTAATGGCAGTGGCAGCAGCAGGATGAATTTAGAGGTGTACTCATTTATTGTGTCTAGATATGTACAAAGGGATTCCTCAGATCTCAGTGGCTGGATCTTTATCCTACAGCCAGACAATGATCTAAGCACAGTGCCAAAAAAACACAGCTTTTACTGTATCAGTCTCAAACCCTGGAAGGTCTTAAAGAGCTGCTGTAACAAAGAGCAAATGAAGGCAGCTGCTTTAAGGGAAAAGGAGAAGAGCTGTTTCAAAGGTGATGCTTAGTTATGTCAGTGGGTCGTAGACTTGACTGGACTGCTGTGCATCCTGATGTATGAATTTATCACTTTTATCTTCTTTGACATTAACTTCACTTTGCACATGTGAAAAAAGAGCCTGCATGCCTGCACCCTGGCTGAAAATTCCCTCCACACTGTGCATGAATCCAGAAGGACTTCCGGACCAGTTTGTGATATTTTCTTGAATGTCAAGTCATTATCTTCCAGTTTTTCTTATATGAACTTCATAAGTATTTCTGAAGATATGATACAAATTGTGTCACCGTGATAAAGAATCCTTCCAAAACTTCCTGGATCCATATCCAAAAGTTAATCACATCTAAGCTGGGCCAAGCCCCACTTTTGGTAAGATGGTCCGTCCGTAAGTTTTTAAGTAATCCTGCTAACAAACAAACAATCAGCTCTAACCCCGACTGGCTGGTCAACAAGAATCATCCACATGAACTGAGTCAGGGCTGCGGACAGCTGAGGCATGTCATTGTTAGGGTGACGGCACCTTATGTTTGTCTGCAAACATCTCTGTCCTGCTGACTACATGCTCTGGCACAGGACATGATGAGTCCCTCCTGGCAGCAGTAAATCTGTTGGGACCCTCTCCCAGGCCTTCTCTCTAAACATCCATCCCGCACCAGCGATTGTGTCCACCATGAGTGAATCATACTTTAATCTGTCACATTGAATGAGCCGTGCTGAATCAGACAGAGCTGTGTTTGTGGAGGTGGCTTAGCACTCTGTGTCCTGTTTGAAGCATTCGTGGCAGTGTTTGAGTGCTGTGAAGGGCCTTGGGAGGCACAGCTGTTTGTGCAACATCAGGAACAGAACAGCCTTCATTAGGGACAGAGAACAATCAGTTGTTCTAACCTTGAGTCATCTGCAGAGCAGCAGCAGACGTGCCAGACAGCTGCACGTTACCCTGTGCAGATCCAGTGAGCATTTTGAAGGGGCTTTGTCTTGAATTTGAATGTGATCCTTAGAGTTTTTTCAAATAGCTTTCATGGAGAAGGTTATATTTGTATAAAAATTGAACTCTCTTAGAACTTGACACTACACTTTCAGGGGAAATACAATACAGCAAAGGTGTAAGGAATAAGCAGGTGTTGGTGCTGCCTTGGCATCTTTTGTGAACTGGCCCACATTTTTACAGGTTTGAGAAGCAGACATTATTTAGAATAGAGATGAATTTGGGGGTAATAGCAGTGTGCTAAGCTAAAAGCTAAAGAATAGCTAAAAGAATTCAGACTTCAAATTGATTTAAATTTGGTTACTCTAACCATAATTTTGGCATAATTATGGTCTAAACACTAGAGCTTCATCTAGGTCTGGGCAATATAGCCTCAAAATTATATCACAATATTTCAAGAAAATTTGTGATAATAACATTACTGAAAATGTAGGGGGGGGGGGGGCAGCATTTATTGGTGCAAACAAAATAAAGGACATTTTTATCCTTCTTTTCAGTGAGCTTCTGTTGATGGCAGACTACCTAATAAGTGTGAATCTTTTGAAACAAGGTGCACATGTACCTGCACCAGTGATTTCCTTCCACCGTTCTCTTCCTGTTATATGAAGTGCAACTAGTGAGTGTTCCAGCAAGGTTTGGTTGAGTCACTTGTTTACATGTGGGTCACAAATCAGCAGCTGCTCTTTGCATGTCTTCATAGCATTGTCGTACTCGACAATGTGTGTTTTTGCTTCAAGTGAAACTAGTGTGTTGTTTCCACCTTTAGCTGTTTCCTTTTATTTTTTGCACAGTATTGTGCTTTGGAAGTAGCCCCCCTTTTAGGTGCTAATGCTGCAGTCACACTACGGAAAACAGTAGCTGAAGACCATGGCATGACCAAAATAATTTCAGCCATATGCAATCAACTTGCAACATGTTGCTTTGGAAACAGTTGCTTCACAGATGGTCTGCCTCTACTCGCAGTCAGTTGCTGTCTTCAGAGTGACTTTGGTGCATCAAGACGGCGATAAAACGGCAATAACGGCAATGTGATTGAATGGGGTCATGAAATCTGTTTGTGATAATATGCCAATTAACTGTGATAAACTGCTGAAAATCGGTGAAAATAACTCTGTTGTCATCTACATACACAGAAATTCTCAGTAACTAGTTCCATTCAGAAGCTTGTAGATTTGAAACAGAAATTCAGAATTTCCTCAACAAATAGCCTTATTTGCTGCAGGATGACCATTTAACTGCAAAATGATGACAAAATGAGATGCTGGGTAACCTTGCTTCAAATATAGGAATGTAACCAGTATGCAATCAGTGAGCAGCCTGTTGACTTGACTCCCTTGTTGCAAAGGGTCTCATTGTAGGTGAGTTGCACTTATGGGTGCAGACTGACTCAGATTGGCTGCTATGTGTTGGTAATTTGTCTGTTTATAAATATGTATTAGACTGCAGTTATTTGCAAACCTTTGCCACTCTGACAGTGATTGCAGTCGGTCTAAGTCGGACCACGATTGTTTGGAGGCAGGTTACCTCCTGCCAGGTGAACTGTGCACTCTCTTTGTGATTGAAAGTGGTCGCCCAGAGGTTGAGGGCAATTTTTAAGCTTGGTATATGAATGTTTCCCACCAAAATGCAAGTCATCATTCATATATTGTATTCATACAAGCTTGTAAACAGGGAGAGTGTTATGCTGATCCAAGCAGTGGAAGTGGTGCAACTTTGAGTCACCTGTCTGTGGGAGAAAATGGATAGAGCTGGGGATTCCCGAAATAGTTCCTCCCACTTCACAGCTCCGTTCCTCTAGATAGATGCTTTTCCCGGAAAATGTACAGGAATCTAATATAAGACTAATGACATTATGGACATTTCATTTGTGATATGAAAATTCATTTAAGGGACTCTGCATTGCTATTAATTATCATAATAATTAGCAGGAGCCTCACTGAGTCACAAAATACTGTCAGACTGACAAAGACTGGTGTCTTTGAACTTAGTCAGTACAGAATATGTGAGTCCATTGTTGTATTTTCATGTGTGCTGCGATGCAACACATGCAGCGGTATTCACTGAAGAGCACAGGATATGTTGTATTGATTTATATTACTTAAGCGCGGCACTCTGCAGCAGAATGCAGAGCAGTGGGCTGGCCCAGGATAGCAGAAGGGAACCCTCTCGTTCTAAATTTAGCTCTCACTGGCAAAATACTGCAGCAGCACCCATAATCAATGGTCTGTCTACGTCAGTGCCCAGCTCCCCTTCCCGGTGACCCGGTCCCCGCAGATAAATTGATTTTGTTTTCTCTGCTCCATTCCTCTCTGATCAAACTGCCACCATCCCCCTCTGTGAGGCTCATTTGGATAGCAGACCACAGTTTACTGCAATGATCTGCATCTCCACCTCTGTCCTGTGTCCTGTGCAGGGTTTTATGCAAGTACCCTCAGCTCATGCCCTCAGCTGAGGACACCATTGCTTATATAAATGTGACACTGTAAATACTTCCACACTGCTGAGATTTTGCTGCAGCCCTTCTAAGGTCATGAGAGGGTTGTGATCATGCATCTGATGACTTAGTAAATAGTGCCGGAAGCATCAGTGACCTGAAGTCCCAGCGGGCATGTTTGGCTTGTGTTTTTAGAAGGGCAAGTTTTTTTTTTCATGTATTGTTTGTTTCTGTCTACCTGTCATGTGGTTGGCCCCGGAGCTGACCCTGCAGGAAAAGGCAGCAGAAGTTTTAAAGGTGTCTGTGCAGAGTGGAGGTTTAGTTCGCTTTAGACAGAGTTGACCACAGTGAATTAAACTTCAAAGAATGGATGTAGAAAACTTGCTTTAGAGTTAAACTTAGTAGCAAAGGAAATGTAATGAGACTAATAGATGCAATGTGATGGTGGGTCCACCTAGTGTTATGTCTGTAGTGGACTATTGTTTTGAATAAATGTTTTTTTTTTAAAGCAGATTTGAAAAGAGAGGGGTGTGTCTCACCGAGAACCCAAGGACACTGCATAGATATGGTAGTAACTCCACCTTTAAACCATAGTCTGCTTTATTGTCAATTTTACTCAAAGTGGGACTGCAGTTTACAAAATGTGCATCATCATCTATTAAAAAAGACGTCAAACTAGTGATTAAAACTATTAACTCACAAAAAAGTGCTCCTTACTGAGGCAACAAATCAAGTGAGCAATAAGGTCATTTTCTCAGAGTTCTCCACAGCTAGTCTTCTTTTTGTAACGAGAGGAGTTGCCCCCGCTGACCATCAGCAAGAATGCAGGTTTAAGACACTTTAGTGTCGGCTTAATATTTCAAGCCAATAGGCTTTGTTCAAAAATGTGGATCAAAATGACTCAAAATGTGAAGTTAGTGTGTAAACTTTGTGTAGTTTTCACACTAACACTGTTCTTTGTTTCTCTCTGTGCAGTTTGAATACCAAAAGCTGTCACTTTAAAGTTGCATTTTGTAAAATTTTCACTGCTAGATGTCAGTAGAATGCAGATTGTAGTAAACTGAGCTCTGCTTTCTTACTCCTCCCAATTCAAGGGAGGGAGGGAATACATTTTTTTTCATTGCTATGCAGATGATACCCAGCTTTATCTATCCATGAACCCCCATGAGTTAAACTGTGCTTGAGGTGATGAGGAAGAGGATGACATTTTATCCAGATGTTTCTTTAGTGAAGGGAACCCCTTCTATGATATTAAAACATAGGTATGAACCTTCAAATCTTGAGTCTGACAGTGCAGACACAAATTGAGATTCCCATCCATGGCACGTAAACGCCTACAACTTCTCCATTTTTCATGGATTAATTATAAGTTAATGAGAATGCATCAATTTGTTGGAAGACATACAGTAATTACAGACTAATGTATGCACTCTTACAAACAGGATTCCAGTTTTTACTGTAAATGTTAAGAAAAATGCTTTCTTGCAGCACTGAGGTTGAACAGTATCATTTACTGCATTGAGACCCAAAAGTTAAGGAAGACACACCACCATGTGAAGCATAGACTGACCCCCATCACTGTTGGAGGGTCCAAGCTTATCTGACCTTCATGACTCAGTCTGGACATGTATAATTCAGCTATCAAAACAAGCTGACGTAACAAGATTGTATAAATTAAGACTTTTTTTTAAAACATTTCTTCTTTTTGCAATTCAAATTTGAATTTGATTTCAGATTCAGCAGTATAAACCTCCCTCACCATGCTTATTAACTCAGCTAATAAGGTTATTTCTGCTACTGGGTCACCCTCAGTGAAATTTCTGTACAGATAAAACTCCACTTACTATGCCTGCTCCTTTTTGGGTTATTGGAAAATAAGAGTAATGGGAAAGGAAGAGGATGGCAGAAGAAGTAAGACACAGCAGGAGAAGTGATGGTGATGATGATAGGAGCCCACTCAGTATTTGTCTCAGTTTGCAGAGACACGGAGGAACCAATAATTGGATATTTGTGGCACAGAAACCAGTTTCTGCTGACACCACATCTCACTGTGTGAAGCAGGACGGAGTAACTAACCACAGCTGCTGTCCAGGATTGCTATAAATAACTCCGAACTGCATTGGCCACACAGCAGCTGACTGCAAGACAACAGTATTATCATTCAGGAATCCCAGCGCTGGGAGTTTAAGCTAGAGTCCAAAAAGTCCAGAAAGACAAACCTAAGTGCCGGAGCTAAGAAAGCTGGGCTTAATTTGATCATTTCATTGACATAAAAGGATTTCCTTTCAAATGATATCACAATGTGCTGCATTCAACACAATAGCAGTTTCCAGGCAACCAAGGCTGTCAGATGGCAGCAGGCTGCTCTTCCTTGCAGCCAAGAATATTTTCAGTTTCATAATCAGTTTCACCCGACATGAAATATTAATGATTGCACTTCTTGGGTTTCCCCTCACTCCTATTCTTTTTCTGTCCTGCGGGTAAGAAAAGTTCGCTTGGCAAAAGATTACTTTCACAGAAGCAGAAGTGTGTGTCTCTGAGTGCTTCAGCTTTCACAGTGCAGTCATGTCTGCTGCAACAACAGTCTGATCTACTCTGGGCACAAAGATGCCTTAATGAAGAGTGATACACAGTGTAAGTGATGCAAAACCCATTTCCAGCAGTTCCAACTGTGCCAGCCATGGGAAAGAAAAGCAACATGAGTATCTAATGGACAGTAATAGCTGCTCATAGTTTTACCCTTAAGTGTGACAGTCCAGTCTTCCTTTATCTGCTGTTATCTTGTTTGTGATTGTTTGGCCTGCAAAAGATAAGATATTACATTAACTGGAGCTAATTTTCTGCTGAACAGTGCAGACAATGTCATCAAGTGCCCTTTGTCATACAGAACTGTCCTTGTTACAGTATGGAAGTCACATGATGCTAAGACTGATTTTGTAACGAGCTGTTTCATATTGAAACAATATGCTGTTTTATGTCATTACATAACACAAAACGTCTGGATGATCGGATGAGGAAACACTGATTCATTCATAGCCTAAATAGAGGAAGGTACTAAACAGGTATAAATATTGTGAATTGCAATAATACCTTTTAAAGGTGGCTAACATTAGCTGCTGGTTATAGTTGTAATAGCAAAGTATGCAAAGCTGTAGATGCAAAATGAAGGCAGTGCAAATGTTTTACCAAAAACTTTAAACCCCTGCAAAGCAGCCTCTTTAAAAAAAAAAAGAGGTGAAAAAAGTGAAGCTGCACATGATGCCCAAAAATGGTGCAACTTTGAAATTGCAACATAATTATCTATTCACCTGCAAACTGCTGCTGCTGTTTAGTCTCCTTCTGCAGGTAGCTCGGTTTTATTGATGTGGAACCAGTCACTCAGTGACCCTATCTTTCACAGAATCTGCAGCAAAATGTAGCTCACAAGCTACGTTTATTTTACCAGTTAGATGTCGGGTTTTTCCTGGACTAGAATGGGTCTTGCAGGCATAGTCTGTCAAATGAGTCAGTAAATGTGTGTCACCTTGTTTGACGGAAATATATGAATTTTCTTGTTATTTTTGATCAATTCATAAACAAAAATGACTGTAATGTTTAAATAACGTCACCATGATTACCAAAACTGGTTAAACAAATATTTTTGTCACAATTTATTGGTTTGGATCTGACTAAAACCTGTTTGGACAGAGTTCGAGAAATTCCTCTGTGCACGAATAACCCTGACTGTTTCAACATTTGTGCGTGCAGAGAATTTTGTAGCAGGTGTTCTGCTGCCCATGTCTTCAGTCATCACAAGGTATTCCAGGAATTTAGACAACAAACAGCCATATTTTTACACGGCACGGAGACACGACAAACTAAACAAGAACCCATGTGTTCTACCAGAAGTTGCCTCGTGGTAAAGCATGCTCTACGTATAAACTCAGGGTTTCCTGATGATCATAATAATAATAACTTATTTATGTAGTAGTTTTTAAAGATGTTTCACAGTTTGGATGAAAACATACATTGATTGTACATTATATTTGTTCCTTGCATGCTTCCATACACACATTAGTTGGGAACTATTGCCAAAAATGATTGAAAGATGAAGGAAAAACTAACCTATCAAAATCCGTTTTCAGTAGCTGTTTATAACAAACCACTGATTCAGCTGACCTTATGGGCTGAGGAAGGCTATTAGGGGTTATCTGTGAGGACCGGTTAGGTTTTGATAGCATCCTAGCAGCTGTGTTCTGGACTAACTGAAGATGAGCAGTTGAGAACTGAGAAATGCACATAAAAAGTGAGTTACAATAATTGAGACAGAAGAAAATTGAAGTGTGTACTAAAAGTTCCAAGTTATTGGTCGACAGTTTAAGAAACATCACAAAAATCAAACCTAGATGAAAGAAACAACAGTGGATATGCTTTGAGATCAGAAATTCTAATTTCAAATGTTGGTCAAAAATAATACCAAGATTCTTAGCAGATGATTTAATATCAATGGCAACGAGACTGATTGAATGGCTGACCTCCTTAGAGAAGCTGTCAGGACCAAACACCTCAGTTTTGTCAGGATTGAGGATGAGGAGAAGTGGTCCAATGATTGACCCTCGAAGGACCCCACGTACAAGAAGAGCAGAAGAACACATATAATTATTAATATGACTTCTGAATGGTCTGTCAGTAGAATTAAAAACCATATGAGAGCAGTGCCAGAGATGCCAACCCAGTTCTGTAATCTGTCAGTAAGAATGACATGATCATAAGTGTCAAAGGCTGCAGATAAGTCAAGCAAAACTAAAATGAAATATTCACTTTTATCAAACTTCGTAACAATGTCATTAGTAATTTTGAATAATGCTGCTTCAGTACTGTGATTTGGATGGAAACCAGATTGAAATCTGTCAAATATATATTGTGTCTCTCAGCCAGCTAAAGTAGCTGATGAGCAACGGCTCATTTTAGAAATTAACAGAAGTTTATAAAGTAGCATCTCAGTAACAAACAATGGAATCTAGGGAGAGTTTTTAGCTCATCTGGCTGAAGGACCAAAATGCTCATGCCGTGGCAAGGGATCCGTTCATCACTCCGTCCATCCCTCCACAATTCACAAAAATCACTACTCTTCCTACAGTATTGGTCAGAAATGAATCAAACTTACACACAATGATCACCTAATGGGTCTTCACCCAAATTGTGCTCAAGTTCAGATTTACTTTTTTCAAAGGAAAAACCAAACTTTTGTGGATTGTGATGCATTGTGAGCCGACTTAACTACTACTACGAGGTTTAAGTAGAGGGAAGGCGTTGGCTTTCTTAAAGTAATCCAGCATGCAGTCAGATGAAAGCGCCTCAGGGAGCCTCAAGTTCCCAGCCTGCTACTGCATAGGGGGTTGACTAGTGAATTGGCATCACCAGTGATAATTAAATCACCCTGCCATTGCTCCCTTAATCACTCTGCTTGACCTCTCCTTAAACCCCAGAAATCAGACCCCATTACCGCAAGTATTTTGCAGGAACACCTGAGCTTGTCGCACTGTACGGTTTTTAGTCACAAATTTTAAAATAAAGAGCCCTGGTCAACTTTGCAGAGTCAAAAACCAGCTGAGCCACCCTCCTTGAGCCATCGCTTTAACTTTTTTTTGTAGTCAGCCGAGGTGTTAAAAAAAAATGAAGCCAGTGTGTAGTTCTTATTTTTGTGGTTTCACACGAGGGACGTTTTTCCCAGAATGTGCCCGTCCGGTTTCTATTTGTGTCTTTATAGTGAGCAGCATCACGGCCGGGCATCACTCCAGTTACAGGGCTGGAGTTGGCAGATACTGTAAAACAGTCGGGGACACGTAAGCACCGGATGACACAGCCTGCACATATATGGCATAAAGCGAAATCCTCAAATTACATGTTGTCACCACTATAGACCATCCCTGTCCCACAAGCATTAATTAACACTATACAATGGCGTTTTTTCCCTAGAGATCTAGCTGTGAGAACCCTCTCATTGAAATGCCAAAAGTCTCAAAGCCTTTGTACCCATTCTAAACACTGGTTGATTTTTCTTTCCAATCTCACCACAAATTAGGGTCAGATCACTGGTGTGGCTATTTTTATTTGGCCGTCACCCACTGCTGCAAATGCAGACAGCGATACAGAATGGAGTGTAGTTGCTGTCACAGCCTGGCCATTGTACATCTCTACCATTGATTGTAGTCCTCAAGTTGACCGTAAGAATGGTCAGTATGCAAACAAAGTCAGAAATAGATTTTTGCATCTGCTATGCTGGCTAATGGATTGTTAAAGGAAATCAATGTTGAAAAAGGACAAGACACTGAAATCAGATTAAGAATTTTAACCATGCAAGCGGTGTGCTGGTTTGTCCACTGCTTTGGTCTCGGTTTAAATGCTTCACGTCTTCTACAGAGTAATGGTCCCCAGAGGTTGCGTCTCATGGACTTTGTTATTCCCTGAGTTTATTATTAGGGCCACCAGCAGGTGGACATTGTTGCAATTTAATGTAATATCTTTACAGTTGTTTCATGGCTTGCTTATGGTAATGTCAACATTATTTTATCTCTTTAAAAAAAATGAAATGGATTGGCACAAAATTTAGCACGGATATTAATATTGTCTGTGAGTGAAAATTTGGTCCACATATTTATGGTCTCCTCAGGTTTGGTTTAGTTTGGTTTATTTAACTTTTCATCTAGCACCACATTCACATTCACTCACATTTTACTTTGCCTTTGATTGGCTCGACTTTGGTTATCTACAAAATCACATTCAAATCAGATCAGCCTCACCTGTGTTCTTTTACTAATTAGCAAAGGTTAGCATGCTAAACATTATGCTTGTTTACATGTTCACATGCTGACATTAAAAATTACTGAAAAGCACACCTCTGCCTAAAATCTAACCCCTCAGAGCGGTTTGGTTAACATGGCTTTAGATTCTTAAACCCTGTCTACATATAAAGTAGTTTACTTTTAATCCATTATTAGCTATTCTCATGTCAGCTTCCTACCATTTGAGATATTTATTGCAAACAGATTACACCAATTTCAGCAAGTGAAAGCTATCTGCTAACATACATTATTTGTGCTTGCTGTAAAACCATTATGCAATACACCTTAGTGCAGGATGATTAGTCATCTTCCAGGAAATACCATTAAGAGCACCTACAGAACAAGTACCTGTACCTCTCACCATCAGTTTTGGTAACAACATGAAAGCTTTGCTACAAAGCTCAGTTTATCCCGTATGTACCACAAGGCTAAGTTTTTGTTTTACACACCCAGGAGGTTGTTCTGGAACAGTGAAATGATTGGGACTAAAAATCATGAATTGAGACTGGAGGGGTTTGGCTGATTTTATACTCTCATAATGAATACTGTATGTTCCCTTGGCTTTATTATGAAAAGCTTATGTGCAGGAATCTATAGCGTTTTCTTCAGTGTGACCGTTGATGGCCAATGTACAGTAACCTGCAGTGAGACTAAGCTATTATAAAACAGACTCTTGCACACTGTGTTCCCAGCAGGATGTTCAAAAGCCAGAAATCATCCTCCACTTGATCTGTGGACCTGGAGAAAAGAGCAAAGCCTTGGAAACAAACAACTGGCTAGATAAAGAATCGATTCTTAGTCTCGTGCCTGAGTCTTTGAATGCCTCCCATTCATAGATCCCCAATAACACAGCAAGGCTTTGAGGAGGAAAATAGTTTTACAAGGTTGCTGGTAGATGTTTGAGTTATTTACTGCAGCTTTTCTTTATCTCGAAGTTAAGAGGTTTAGAGTTTCAGTTTTAAGTGATATCAGTACAGGAATATACTGTTGATCAAACCAGGACTGACCTCAAAGTCTTTCATATTTGATGGAGTTAGCAACAGAGAGAGATATCCAGGTCAACACTTAAACGCAACCAAGTGCTGCTCCACAACCACGTTACATAAATAGTTAGCTTCTGGTACAAAGAAGGTTCCTTTAGCAACAACCCCCAACCCCCCGATCCCCAGGGCCATCCTGGGCTCACTCAGACTCCACATCCAACCGTTGCACTGCTGTCCTCGGGCTCTCTCACTGAAGGGAACGAGCGAGGGATTAGGACACACCTCGGTGGGCAGTAGCAGGCCGTCGCCTGGCCCGTGGCGCCTGACTCATCCCATTCTCCTCCACTTTTTATGGGCTGACATTCCCATCAGCCCCTGTTCTTACAGGCGGCTCATCGCTTTGACATGCTGGTGAGTTCTTCAACAAACAAGGAACTTTTACCTCTGCCCAAACAGAGTGGGCGAGCACTTGTGAAGCGCACATCGCTGCAGGAGGCTGTGAGTAAAGACCCATTAGAATTGTTTGGCAAAATATAAAACGGGCTGACTCACTCGTGCTTTTATGCTATATGAATTTTGTTTTTGATTTTAATCCACCGCACCTAAATTTTCTAACATGAAACACATCTGATACCCCTTCGCCTGCTGCAGCTCATTTGATTCGCTCCATGAGCTGAGGCAAGTGCTGCTGACCTGAAAGGTTTTCCACTGCAGACTACACGTCCCAGTACAGCTCTGCTCCATTTAGCACATTGACTCCTTACAGGATTCCAGTGTTGTCATATCTGTGGTCCTGTATCCTGTAGCCCTCAGTGGTCCCAGTCACAGCTGAAGCCATCACAGGATAGGCTTATTTTAGGCCTCCGGAACAAATGCTTCAGTTTAGGCAAAAATAATGTATCTGTTAACAGACTAGAATAACAGGTGCCCCTTTATTTAAAACTTAGCAACAGTACTGTGCAAAAGTCTCGAGCCACCCCTCGTTTACTGAAAATAGGTGTAACGATTTATTGAAACGTGCCAACATTAATGTAAATACAGTGTTTGAGTTTGTACAATTCTAATGAGTTTGAACGTTTATATTTGGTACGACCACCTTTATTATTCAAAACAGCATGAATAGAGTAGAATAGAGTAGAATAGAATAGAATAGCATGTCTTTATTGTCATTATACAGGATGTACAATGAGATTGGAACTCCTTTCTTGGAATTTCTTTAAGTATTCTTGAGGAATAGTTCTCCGGGCTTCTTGAGGGACATTCAGAGCTCTTCTTTGGATGTTGGCTGCTTTTTGTTCTGTTCTCTGTAAGATGATTCCGCACTGTTTCAATAATATTGAAGTACGAACTCTGGGGAGGCCAATCCATGACAGATGTTTCATAGTGTGCTTTTCTATCAGGTGCTTTTACTGCATTGCCAGTGTGTTTGCATTCATAATTCCATTAGTTTTAATAAGATCCCCAACACCACTGGTTTAAATGCAGCCCTAAAGCATGACAGAACCTCTGCTGTGTTTTACAGATGGCTGATTCACTGTTGTACCCCTCTCCTGACCTCCTCTGTACTGTCTCAGTCTAAATTTTTATTCATCACTCCATCAGACCTGTTGCCACTGATTTTCAGTCCAGTTCTTGTGTAATGTGACATACTTCAGTGTTTTCGCTGAGATATGCTAATTTTTCACCTAATAGCTTTTTGGGATTCATCTCATTGCTGCAAAAATAGTATTTCATGCCTGTCATAAATGACAGTTGAACTGGATCAGAGTGACGTGAAAATTTAAGCGATTTATTGCAGACATTTGGTGCGATTTGCAGCCAGTGTTGTTTGTACACTGATCTCATAGGCTGTTGTAGAGAGAGGAAGTAGTGTTGCAACTCCAGCCTAGCAATGTAGACAGAACACAGTTGTGTAAAGGGTTAACACATTTAGAATATGGTAATACATGGTCACCCACCTAAAAAAAAAATGGCCTAAGTCATTTTTTTCCCAGGTTTTTCAGAAAACACAAAAAACTGAACAAAATATTGAAAATTTGATGATTTAGGCTAAAATTAAATTTTTGTTAAAAAATGACTTAGGCCATTATTTTAGGAGGGTGCACAACCACCCAATTTCAGGCTGTTGTCTAACTGTTCAAAGATGATATTGCATAATTGTAATGGAAATGACCACAAATGATTTTTAAGAATGTCTGTGAACAGTTTTTGTCGTTCAGACTTATCAACACTATCCAGAGTCATTTAAAATTTTATTGGCGTCTCAGTGACAAAATCCTTGTCGTATTTATTCTGACTACACTTGGGGAGAGTAATTTCAGGGGACAGAAAGGGAATATTTTTGACAATATAGGAATGATGCCTGGTCAGCCCCGCTGTGAGCCCAGGCTGTCTCTCTGCTTCGGTAATATGAATTCTGTTCTGTTATCCTGCTTCCGGAAAGACACCATGTTCCCAGGAAATGGAATGTCTTGTTTTTAAGTCAGCACTTGAAGTACCCGAGCTGGTCAGAACAGCACCTGATCTCATCTGATCTGTTCTTTCTGTGCTGGATTATGAAAGTGGGCTTTAATACAAGTTATTTTTCTTTTTAGCAAGTGGGCCTCGATGGCAGTGTTTAACCTTATGCTCACTGAGGGAAGGGGCTTTTTCTCTGCACAGTGTTTAGCAACACTTTGCATCACATTAGTAGCCCCCCCCCCCCCCCCCCCCCAGATGTGACTGGGGGCAGAGGGGCAGTAAAGCTACTTTTCTTTTTCCTTTGGGCAGCTGGGCAGCCTGTTTATTCTGTCCTACAAATGCAAAGAGCAGCAGAAGCCAACAAGGATTTTTTTTAATACAGCTTAAGCCTCTTTTCAGAAAAAACGTAAACAGAATCAGAAATCTGTATTTGTATAGGTAGTGTGGTGGAGCTGTATGACAGAAAGTCATCTGGGGAATCATAAATATCAGGTGATGTGGAATGCGGTAGAAATCAGGGGTTGCCAAACCGCCTAAAAGTTGCAAGCAATTAACACATGATTACAGCTGCTTGCAGGGTTGAGCATTAGTCTTCTTGTTTGTCCACATGACTCCATTATTAGTGCTGGACTGATTTGGCCAGTCATCATTAAAACAGTTTAAGGAATTTATTAAGCAAAAATGCCAAGAATTTACTGGTTGGAAGTTCTCAGCTATGAGGATATGTTTGCTTCGTCTTTAAAAAAAAAAAAAAAAAATGCACAGAAAGCACGATTTAAAGGCTTCAAATAGGGTGTTTTCACAGTTTTCTGACATTTTTGCACAGAACACTTAATGAGAATAAGCCAGTCCTGCATTTTTTTTTTTTTTTTTTTTTTTTTGGCTCTAATTTATTTTCAGAGGCACCAACCAATTTAAAAACAATTGAAATATTGTTACTAATGAATGTTTCTAGAAACAGGAAGTCTGGCCACAAAATAAATAAAGAAAAGGTCATTATCATTATAATTTGCTGAATTTTCAACCAACTTTTAAGCAGTTTGGTTGATTTTAGTTTTTTCTGTTATGTATGTCTTCTGATTTCCCCCTGATGGCTTGGTCCTCCTCTACCACCGCATTTTAAATTCCTGGGAATGCCCCTGCTTCCTGTAGACGTGTTTCTTTGATAAAGCCGTCCTGTTTTTAGTACTTAGCAGTTCGCGCTGCCGCAGCCGTTTACGCGTGTGTGTGTGTGTGTGTGTGTGTGTGTGTGTGTGTGTGTGTGTGTGTGTGTGTGTGTGTGTGTGTGTGTGT
>JAVDPK010002393.1:549213-571985 GCA_034780415.1 Cichlasoma orientale | reverse complement strand
GTGTGTGTGTGTGTGTGTGTGTGTGTGTGTGTGTGTGTGTGTGTGTGTGTGTGTGTGTGTGTGTGTGAGAGAGTGAGTGTGGGTGCACAGGGAATCTCCTCCTCAGTCCCACCCCTTCACATTAGTAGTGTGATAAAAAGCAGGCGGGCGGTGCTGCACCACTCTCAGTCCACTAAGCTCGCATCGCGGAGCGGTCCTCATCCTCCAAACCTCCGCAGGGACTCCCAGCGCTCCTCACTCTCTAAACTTAGTCTCAGCGCTGCTGGAAGATCCAAACGGAGCGGCTTTGTCAGGCAGAATCTCCCATCATTTTCTTTCCACGGAGCTGGCTCCGAGTTGTGCAACTACACGCGGGCTCTGACTTTTCGTTCCTGATGTGGAGCTGTAAATTTTCGAAGACCAAAACGAGCAGCGCGTTGGACTCGAGGTGGAACGCCTTTTGGATGTGCGGATCTTGGCGCTCTGCGCACCGGCACAAGCACGCGAAGCGCTAGTAGCAGCGAAAGGACTGCAAAGACTTTGTGCTGCGGGAAGCAGCGTGGGAGAAAAAAATGGTCCAGAACGTAATTCTGGTGTTTTTCCGCAGGAGACTGAGCCAGAGGCCGGCGGTGGAGGAGCTGGAAAGCCGGAACATTTTGAAGCGTAAGTAAAGCGAGCGTCCACGGAGTTTTACATACCCACGCCCTGAAGTGTCTCTGCCTCTAAAAACAAAGTTTCTCATTCTGAAGTCTTCACAGTCGCCTTTAATTTTGGGGGGAAAGGGTAATATTACACTCAGGTGCTCTTGGAGTTTATATTTACATAATGGCCCACATTTTATTTATCATTTTTTCATTTAATTCTTTGTATATGTGTTTAACACTCCTTTAATAGTTTACTTTGGACTCTAATACTACATGTGCTCAAAGAGGAGATTATATATAACTTATAATTATAATATAACTATTACATACTTACCAGAATATTCATTAATAATTGGATAATCACAACACTTAATCAGTTATTGAGAAGTGGTCATCTTTGGTTTTTGGCTGATGTGCAGACATTATCTTCTCCTACACCTTATACATTTATGTATTAATGGCAGCTCTACTTTTTTTGTAAGACGCTGTAGTTATCATGGACATATTCTCTCTTTTTCATAACTCCCAACATCAGTGTTTTGTTCCCGTGCTATTTGTAGGAGAGCTTTCAGTCTCTGTAATCAGAACTTATTTGAAGTTCTAACTGTAGAAAGACAGCATTAGATTGTAGCAGTGCAAGCTGTGAAATTAGTCCCACTGTCCTGAAAGAACACAATACTTATGAAAGAGTGTGTGAGGAGACCTACATTTTGTACATCTGTGTGTCTCTGGGCCACCTGTGAGCCCTCAACAGCTGCCCCTCCGTCTCTCTCCACACAGGAACATGTGTGCAAGCTAAACACTGCCCCTTTGCCATGAGGACACGCACCATCTACCACAGCACATTCACAAAATTGTAATATTTGAAATCGCGTTTTCCTGCTGCATTAAAAAGAAAGAAACGCACTCAGGTGCCAGCCCCGCTTTAAGCTGCCAAACTAGTCCACCAATTTTCAAATGAAACGAGAGATTAAAAATAAATGAAGTGACATCGAGGGATCTTTCTGCTGTGTCTAATAAAGACGAATCCTATTAGCGCACTAATCTGCTTCAGTCTCGCTCTCTGACTCGCATTCCTACCTGTCCTCAGCGCTGCTGCACAGCGGCTCACTAGGGAGCATCGATTGTGAGGAGGATCAGACACACGGGCTCTGTTAATCAGAGGCTCCATCATTTTGCCTTGTTTTTCACTTCTAATGTTTGTCCTTTCATGTGTCAACAGAGAGAAATGACCAGACTGAGCAGGAGGAGAGGAGGGAAATCAAACAGCGGCTGAACAGAAAGGTAAGAATTTCCCATGTTGGATATTTTCCCCCCATATTTGGCTTCTATCACCAGTTCTATTGATTGTGTTGATAACCCATCTTTTTTTTCTTTTTTTTCCCCCAGCTGAACCAGCGGCCGACGGTAGATGAGTTGCGGGACAGAAAAATCCTAATTCGTTTTAGCGATTATGTGGAAGTGGCCAAAGCTCAGGACTATGACAGGCGAGCTGACAAGCCCTGGACCAGACTGTCAGCTGCTGACAAGGTAGCTGAAAACCCTTTACTGGTGTTTAAGGACAGAGCAGCACTGCTGGCTTTTTAAACTTTAAACTTATAGCATTTTTTGTTTTTTTTTATGTTGTGTTGTCCTCTTTTGGAAGTCTTAAAAAGTAATACCAAAGTGGAAAATGATTCAGTATTTGATTGTTGGATGATGTGTTCAGTCAGTACCATTGCCACTCAGCAGCTCCTATTGAAAAATGTTCCTTCTTCCCCCAATAAATGTCCACAAATTCATAATTGTGAATGTGGTTAATCCATCTCGTATTGTTGGGTAACACTGGAAAAATGTGCTATTGATATAAAATGTTCTAGTCCCCATTATTGCTAGTGGTTTGCCAGTGAAACAGGCTTTAATCTGCATTCTGTGTGGGTTACTTTCACTTTTCTTCTTCATAAAAGCCATTTAAGGCTACATAATCTGCGCCCAAACAACAGATGCTTCCCCCTAATTTGAGCCCCACCACCTGAGCGCCTGCTTTCTGCGTTCGAGCACCTGGGCTTACGCGCGACGCCGCTTTTGTTTTGCAGGCGGCGATACGGAAGGAGCTGAACGAGTTCAAAAGCAACGAGATGGAAGTTCATTCTTCGAGCAAGCATCTGACAAGGTCAGTGTGAGCGTGTGTTATTAGCGTCTGCTTTCTTTCTATTCCTGCCCGCTTTATTGTTAGCGGACAGGGCTCAGTGTGACATTGTGCAAAGAAATGGGAGGTGCATTATTCAACATCAATAAGTGCACACCCTGCAGACTTTAAATTTAGCTGCATCCAGGGCCCTTGAGATGAAAAAGTTGCACCACCTCTCTGCTATAATGAATGTCCGCACATATTTAGCTTACGTTTTGCTTCTGTCAGGACTGTCTGTAGCTTTAAAAAAAAAAAAAAAAGAAGAATTAGCCGGGGTTGTGCTTACGCAAGACCCGATTTTTGAAGCGCTCTGTCCATTTGGCTATTAATAGGACTTTTGATTGATGAAACTATGCTCACTCTTTCCCCTCTTTTCGGCCTTGCAGGTTCCACCGGCCTTAGCAAGGTTTCTTCTGTGAAGAGTTGCTTAAATCTGGTTCCGTCAGTGAAGACCTTGCACAAAGTCTTCCATTGGCCTGCAGCCACTGGGTGTCCTGATATTTGGGTCCGTCGAACCTTTGGAGGCTATGTCTCTAGAAATGGATCTGCTGGCAGAAGGGGACGCATGCAGCAAGCTTCACTTCTGCTCAGAGGAACATCTCCTTAACCCTCACTTCACCTTGTCAGCGGAGCGGGAAGAACCGAGGTTGTGGATTCGCCATAGACAAGCAGAGACTTCTTTTTGTAAACAGACTCTTTTAAAAGACATCCTTTTTGACACCACGGGGGGGGGGCGTGCATGTCACCGAGTTGACCAATCCCACTCCAGTATCAGTAGTCACATCCCCGAGCTCCGTCTGACTCTCACTGATTCAGTTGATGATGAATTTCATATCGACAGTGTAAATGTTCTTAAACAGAAACCTTGTCTGTGTACAAGATGAAGTTCCCTTTGTAAGCACTATTTATTGTCTGCACAATACAGGTTTTCAATTTGTAAAAAACAACCAAAAAAGCTCTCTTGGTCTTGTGTATACAGTGTGTTTCAAATCATATTTTAATATCAAAGCATAAGAGATGTGTGCGATATTTAAAAATGTGATTTGAAGTTGTTTTTCTCGCAAAAGGTAAAAAAAAAAAAATTAGGGTTGATAGCTGGCTGCGCCTCATAAATGGGTTGTAATCCCTTAGGTTTATCTCATTGTTGTGCTTTGGTGAGCAGATAATAAAATTGCAGTGAAGTTCACCTCGTTGCATCCGATGAAGCAGCAATTAGTTTGCAAAATGCAGGCGCTGACCTGATTCTTATCCTCATGCTCCGTCATTCTCTGACAAATGACGTTCTCTTATGGGACATGGGTTGAAGTCCCTCGTGAAAACAAGACACCTGACCGCAGTTGTCCAATTTGGAGCGAGCTGCTGATCTAATAACTGTTTATGTTGCTGCGTCATGCTTGCAGAGAAACAAGAAGAACAAACCGTCGTGTCAAATATCACATTAAAATGAGAGGTGAGGCAGGTGCAAGGGAGGTCAGGGAAAAGCCTCTTTCGGAGATTAGAAGCCTCTAACCTGATATTAAAATGTAAAAAAATAAATAAATTTAAACCAGCCCTGGTCGAGCGGCACCCTCAGAGACTGAAAAATGAAGCCAGAGCCGTTCCAGTTTGTACTGATCCTTTCACTGAGCCTTAATTAATAGAAACGAACAGAGCTAAATGGCTAAAATAGTGAGTTACACCTGCTTCTAAATTTTAAAAAAAGCCCACATAAATTTTTGTTGTTGCAAATACAGAATCAGTGTGTTCAAATTTAAATAAAGCACTTATTTCCGCTTGTTTTTCTTACAGGCAGCCAATTTTACCCATAAAACATCAGCATTCTGCAATGCCTGCTGATCGGTCAGTTAGGGATTCAAGGACACTCCCTTGATGGCAGCCAAAGGATAACTAGACGTTAAAGGCTTAGTTAAACCACTACAAAATGTTGCAAAATGTGTATAAAGAAGCAGCTGTTTGTGGTAGTTGATGATTATCAGGGAAGATCTGCTGCTCCTTTTATGACTTTAATCAAAATGGCACAAACGGTAAAGCGGTGGTGTTGAAGTCTAATATTTACAGAACGGTTTTTCACTACACTCAGAACTTGATAAAAAAAAAAAAAAAAGAAAATCTAAAAATGGAACTAGAATTGCCAGAAAAAAAAAAAATTCTATCCAACATAATGTACATGGGGGGCTACAGCTGTGGCTCAGAAGGTAGAGCAGGTCAACTACTGTACTAATCAGAAGGTTGGCGGTTCGATTCTTGGTTCCTCCAGTCTGCATGCCAAAGTATCCTTGGGCAAGATACTGAACCGCAAGCTGCTCTCCGATGCGACTGTTGGAGTATGAAAGTTTGTGTTAAATGTTAGATAGTAAGCACTTAGCTGTAGAAGGAAGTGTGTGTATGAATGGGTTGTGAAACATGTTGTGCAATACATAACCATAAAACCATGCATAAAAATGCTTATTTATTCCCAATATTGTCACAATTACTTATTGTCAGCAGATCAGACATGTGACCCTTCAGTTTCCAGAGAGCTGACCAGAGCCGGCTAAACAACAACAGCTGGTTCTAAGCTAACATTATGCCAGCTAATGTTGGGCTCCAGTGTCTTAAAAGTCACACTTTCCCTCTGATAAACAGTTTGATTACATTCTCACATCATATTAGAGTTCATTTGCTAAGCATCCAACAACAATAGGTCAAACAATGTTAGATCAGCTGCAAATAAAGTTACACCAACGCCGGATAACAGCAGCCACCGTTTTGTGAGGTGACTTATGGGTATAACATTATTATTCAAATATGTTCAAATACAGTGTGCACTACAACCCATCCAAAGAGTTTCTTCTGCAGTTTTGCTGAGTGAAACTCTAGTATTCAATTAATCCTTTATTAATTCTAGTAATAATTAACTGTCACTAAGGCAACAGTGTTTTTGTCTTTTTTTTTTTCCCCCTCACTGAGGCTTCAAAATTGGAGCAGTAAGCAACATCACCATGGCTATGTCCGCCTTTCACGTACACACTGTGAGCAGTGCCACTCGCCTCTCTGACATAAACATACATGCTATGAGTCACAGGCTTTATGCAGCGAGGAGCAGATGGCAGGTCCGGTTTAAGCTGCACTGTACTCCAGGACCTCTCGCTGTGTGTAGTAATGAAGCGCTGGTGGTGGTGCAGTCCCGTCCAGAACCTGTGGAGGTGCGTGGGAGGAGCAAGGAATGCTCTCACAGGCGTGAGGGGATATCCTGACTTCCAGGTGTCCCTCAAATGGCTGAAGGCAGTGGCAAACACACACACACAGTGAGCATATGTTCTGCAGCTTGTAGCCAAGGGTAAGCGTGATGACTGTCTGCTCCAAAACCAGGCAAATTTTGTCATATGCTAGATGTCATCATTTCCCCAGAAGCTGCTGTTTTCAACCACGCAGTTGCTTCAACAGATAAGTCTTCATGTGAGGAAATCAGTCACATGATGGACACTAAAAATAAACAGGTTTCACAGGTTACACAATTCCTTTATCTCAAAAACACAGTTCTTCCTGGCGTTTTGAGGTTTTTGTTGTTACAGTAATCACTCGAATGCTTAATAATCCATCAGTTTTTTACATTTCAGCCAAATCCAGTCCCCAAAGCAAACGTCAGCACCGAGCAACACGCAGGCTCCTAATATGGTGCCTTCTTATATAACTACCGGCAACAAGCGCAAAAATGACAGCCCAAAAATAAAGGCAGAGCGCTGGAAGGCTGCGCTGAAGTGTGTCCCAACAACAGCACCATTACACGGGTATGACAGCTAAGACTGTTAGTGAGGAACATCTCTACAAATGAGAACCGTGAGAGCACAACAGAGAGAGAGAGAGAGCGGTGAAGTCAGGGCAGGCCCTGAGAGGGGATGTTTGTTTGTGTTTCTGGTGCAACTGTTAAAGGTTTGGAAGAAAAGGGGGGTTTCATGTGTGGTACAGAGGGGAAGCCAAATAGATCAGAGAAAGTATGCTGTTCTTATATTCCTTCAAGTTGTATTAATGTCAAAGAATAGAAGGTTCGGGAACAAGCGGTGGTGGATTTTAACCAAGTACATTAAATCACAGCTTTGAGGCGCTTTCTGCACTTCTCCACTGGATTATTTTAAGTTTACATGCAAATCATCGTCCTTGTTATGACCTTCTCCTTCAGCATTTTCTGGCAGAGAGCAGATTTCATGGTTCCACGTTACAGCAAGTCGCCCAGGTCCTGAAGCAACAAAGCAGCCTCAGACCATCACACCCCCACCACTACATTAGCTGGTTGGTATGATGTTCTTTTTATAAAGTGCTGTGTTAGTTTTATGCCACATGTAACGGGACTCAAACCATCCAAAAAAGTTTAGCTTTTGTCTCATCAATCCACAGAATATTTTCCCTGAAGTTTTTGAGATCATCAAGATGAGAGATCAAGATTTTCACGGCACTGTAAAGTGGAGACTGACACACTGGTTTGATTTTAAATTGCTTAATAATCTTACCTGTAATGACAGCCAAAAGAGCACGACAAGAAGGGAACTCAGGCGTGCCTTTAACCACATCTCATCGGGTGTGAAGCATCAGCAATAAAAGCAGAACCCACAGACATTTGCACTGGCATTGCAAGGACAGTAGAGGTTGCAGAGGGCCATAACAAATGTATGAAATATGATACACTGTTACACCTTGAGCTCCCAAGAAAAAGTGTATAACCTGCATTATTATGGTTATGCATTTAGTTAGCAAAGATCCAGTAGTAAAATGTAATAATATATATAATAATACAACTGCTTTGATTGTTTCAGTATGTTTTATTTGCTACTTTTAAATATTTGAAATAGAAGATTTCACTTATGTAACAAAGCTTTTAGTTTTCCTTCAGCTAACCCAAACAAACATGTGAAACTTGGAGCAATTACGCCATCTAGTGCCCCACAAGAATATCAGCATTCCCCGGCATAAGTGGTTCAAGAGTGGATGGTATTTTTGCTCTTTCATACATGTCAATCATATATGTGCACACAGAAGAAAATAAGGAATCACATCATTCCAGAAATCTACAGGCAGGTTTTTGAAGCCTAAAATTAAAATGCCTACTTTTTTCCTTGAGAGGTTCAAAGCCTGGGCTCACATACTGACTCATTATATGACACTTAGCTTTGTTTAATATGAACATCCACGAATATAAAAGCATATATATGACAGAAAATAAAGAAGAGCACAAGTATGTACTATATTGATTGTAATTAAAGTATTAAACAGACTGTTCAAACAGGTGGTTTCTTCTGTGCAACATGCATAGTTTAAGAGAATTTAAATATTTATTATTTTTTATGATGATCATATTGCATTTTTTTCTTAAAATAAGTGAAAAAATTAGACCCTTTCGTGAGATTAGTTGAACCTGTTTTGAGCAGAAACCAGCCCAGAGTTCTTTTAACACACAATCGAACTTTCAGTCGTTTTATTGGCTTATTTTTTTTCCCACTTGTTGAGATAGAACTTCAGTATTAATCAGAGTGCACAATCTAGAAAATTGATTAATCAGATTAATATAAAGAAATAAAAATATATGGTAGGTGTATTTAAAACAGCCTGATATGCTGTGTGGGGCACTGGGTGGTCACATACCACAGCTGCTGTCATGTGTAAAGCATGCCGCACAGCTGTGAAAAATGCCCTCCTGTGAGCCAAATGCCACTGGTTGCCAAAAAGTGCTCTGGAATCTGGGCTCTCATATTTATGGAAACTTCTTGGTCAAAGGTCAGCACTGTCTGGGATCTGAGGGTCGAGCCAGCATTTCTCCCTCCCTACAACAAAACAAGCTCCAGAGGAATGGGGTCAAGCAGAAAGTCCACAAGCCGCTTATGGAGCCAGTAGCTTATTACGTCTGCTCCAATTATGTGAAATCAGCATAGAGAATAGATTTTTATCACCTTGTCCAGTTTCTGTGTTAAGATGCAGCAACTCAGTCATGAAAATGGATCACCAGACTTGTTAAAATGCAAAGTGAGCGAAATAATTTGCGAGTCTGTGCAGAGGTGGTGAGAGTTTAATCTAAATAAAAGCCCAGCAGGAGCATGAAAACCTTTTCCTGACTTCAGCTGCAGCGGCATCATTTAAAGAAATGCTCGCTGGACAGATTTTACTCACCACGCTCTGTTGGTTTGTTACGAGGTGATGTCATCAGGGTTGTCTCGGCCCAGGCTGGACACTTAGTAAAGCCTGCATGATAAACCTGAGGTGAGGGTTCTGTGGTTTGGTTTTTATGCCAAGTTTATAGAAGGCTTTAATGTGCCTCATGCACATATTCACGAGAAAGACGATCAAATAAAATCAGTGGCACACTGCTGTTCATGTTCATCACGTTTCATCATATGTGTTTTGGAATTACCCTATGCAGAACTCAACAAAACTTTAACCATTGTGGGGCAGCATTTTACCAGCGGGTGTGTTGAGATGGTCTAATTTCCTTAAGAGATTTTACCTCTTCCTAGGCCAACATGCTGCTTTAAATCCTTGCCTGTTTAAATAAAGGTTACACTGACTCACTGCACCCTCTTGTGGGACAAACTGTACTCTGAAGTACAGCATGGCCCTAGATCAACTTCACTTCAGTTCAGTATCTCTCCAACACCATTCACGTTTTGGACATGAAGTTTAAACACGGGAATTTGCAGCAAGTACCTTTAACAGATCAAAATTTTATCTAGGACACAAAAACAGCCGCAACCTTGTAGCCTGGGATTGCAGAGAGTTTTAATTCGGGAAATGAAGTATTCTTTTTTCTAAATACTGATTTAAGCTAAAAACCTGGACATTTCAGCCATCTGACCATTTTGATTCTGTCCATCCACATCTTTGAGGAAGTGCACAGCAGCCCATTATAACACCAGGTTCTCACACATTTGTTACAAAATTACAACATGACCAATTAATCATAAATTTATCCCACGTTTCCAAACTCTGTGACTATCCCATTGTTTGAAGGACTTGTCCAGAGTTGAAGAGTAGCGGTGCCACAGTGCAGGGCCCAAAACTGTTGCCCAAGTCCTGCTGCCAGACAGCACAGGACGCCTTTAGCCCTGATGGGTCCAATATGCACGAGGGGCAACTATAATTTTAGGCATGCAGATTTATGGAAACTATAAACTGAAGAATTTGCATGTTAGCAGTATTTTGAAGTAGCAGGCTGAGATGGAGATAATTTCAACTATTTCATTCTTGGCTGAGACATTTCTAACAACACTTTAACCTTTATAATAGATCACACATATTTATATTCAAATCCAAATAAGAAAGACAGCTATGGGTCTGATATATTTAGTTGAGGAAAAATTGCCAATTTGACTGTACGTGGAGTAAAGGTGTAAAGTGGCACGAACTGGAAACGCTTTAGTAGAGTGCAAATTCCTTAAAATTTTCCTAAGCACTTGAATAATTGCATTTAGTTACATCACCATGTAATAAAGTTTTGCTACACAGCATTTTGAGTGCCATCTGTTTGCAGGCATTGCTGCGCCTCCATGTGGTGGCTCAGGTGAAATGCAGCATGCTATCCTCGCACTCCCTTGGCACGGTCACCTTGTAGCTGTGGCATGACAGTTTGTAATTGTTGCCATTGTTGTTGTCCCAGTGCTCAGATTCTCTTACGTGGTAGCAGATTGCAAACTCCAGGATAGCTCCCGGCTGCAGAACGAACGGTGGGACGGGCAAACGAAACCTGAAGATGTCTGATTCTGGAGAGTCACACCCCTCATGGCATACACTCGATAACCAGGATGCTGCTATATTTGTGTGCGTTCTCCAGTCGGTGAAAGAGTAGTGTACTGTGACCTCTTTCTCATAGGCTAAATTAAGTACTTGTATGGTGCCTGTTATCCCCTGCTCTGAACATAGGACCTGCTTAAGACAGATGCTCTGTGTGTGCAGCCGTTTCAGGAAGTCCGGCTGAGCGCCCATATTTCCGGGAAAACAGGGTTTGAAGTAAGGCAGTGACAGCTCCAGTGACTTCCCAAAAGTCCGTTCAGAGCTCATCAGCAGCCTGAACATAACATGTTGGGGTACACGGGGATGCTCTTGAATGTTGAAAACCTTAACTTCCTCTAACTGAAGACCCAGTGAGTCCACAAAGCGTACCTGCACGCTCCTAAGCTTCTTCTTGTGCTCTGCAGATGAAGGAAGAGACTGAGCTCTTCTTCTTATGATGGTCTTGGTTGGAGGATCACTGGAAAAACTGTGCCTTGAATTGTGCTCCTTCACAGGGCGAGTTCTTGGACCTGGAGGGCGGATCTGGACGGGGGTTTTGGGAGCTTGAGGCTTGGGATCATAAATGTCCCGCAGACGGACAGTTCTGGTTGAGGATACGTTGTTGGAGCCACCCATGAACTGAAGCTGCATCCCACTCTTGTCAGTTTTGTCTGAAGCCCCATCCATTTTGGTCACAAGAAAAACACCTTGAGAAACAAAGCAATCAGTGCGTAACACATGTAATTCACACACTGTTCATGCAAGCAGCCTGCTAGCAATCACCAATCCTAGATAAAACTTCACTCATTTGATGAGATAATCTGTCAAAGGTTTCAAATCTAAAATTTCTCCATGCTAAACCGGCTCGAGCAGGATCTAACCTTCACAGCAGTGTTTGTCGTTGAGTCGGTCTCTCGCATTTGACCTAGTTCACTATGTGGGACTTGCTGTGAACCCAGCTGCAACCACGTGACAGACAAGAGGAGACCACCTCTGCCAGCAAATGCCAGCGAGATTGACCCCCCCCCCCCAAAAAAAAAACCCCAAACAAGAACAAAAAAAACAAACACAAACAAAAATAGATACATAAATAGAAAGATCAAGCCAGCAGCAGCAGCAGCAGATAACCTCACAAAGAAAACAGCACAGCTTGCCTATGAATTCATCAGGGACTGAACTGACAGCTGGATCTGGAGGATAACCTCTAATCTGTGGCTCACACCCTTTGATCTCACTACTTGACATATAACATGAGACCCTAACTGGGGATGGGAGGTGTAGAGTGAATATTTATAGCACACAGGGAAGGACTGTGTCTCTGTTCTCTGAAGATACCGTTCTTCTTTCTGCGTTACCTCCTTTCCGTGCCATGTCATCAAGTATACTTTTAAATGATTAATATTATTATTGTTGTTATAAACTAACAAATATCTATAAAAATTTTTTTCAAACTAGTCTCTTAGCTGAACACTCCTGGCATCCGAGTCTGCATACAAAATACGTCCAACCTTAGAAATGTACTGATGAAGAGTTTATGCACAATTTCTACTTTTTGTTTGATCGAAGCTCATCAAGCATATATCTAGCCTACATGTTCCTGTTTATGAGCCAGATGGTCCTGCTGACACTGAGATGGAAGAAACAGACCCTCTAAGAGAAGTCAGAAATCAGGAATTGCACCACAGGGAGATGTGATGAAGAAAGCGTGGGCGTGAAAAAAAGCAAGTGAGAGGACCAGAGATGAAAAGAGGGGGAAGCCTGCTAGAATTTCAGCTGGACATCAGAGTACGCTTATTTTCAGTTTTATTTTTTCTGTATATTTAGGAGCATGGCCAGTCAGTGGGATGGGTTGTTGGCTGTTAAATATTACCAGCTGGTTAGTACTCTACAGGAGCAGTGTTAGGCTGCCGCAGTTACACCAAAAATATACAACTGAACCCTGTGATATCAAAAGTAATCTGCACACTATACTACAGAGAAACATGAGAATGCTGGAGGACAGGTTGACCGACTGAAGGCCAAACAGCGTTGGGCTCTTCTGGTTGGCAGCAGGTTGGATGGTGTGAGCACAGACCGCTGGCAGCTTTGCAGAACAAACATCAGTCTCAGAGGCTGTACAGCTGTGCTGTCCTGAAACGATGGAGGAGTCAAAGCTTCACAGTTCCTGCAGAGAGTCATCAAGGGTGATCTGCCTTCAGGTGCTGCCTTCATACCTGCTGGCAGGGCTGGGCATGGTGACGGCTGGCATGCTGCTAGACTGGGTGCAGGTCAGTGACACGCCGGCTGCTGCTGACTCAAACAGCTTTGTGATGACAGTACGTACAGAGTATCTGCAGGTCTTGAACACACTTGGTAGCACTCAATCCAGTTTCCTCACACTAAAAGGCCTTAGAGAGTATTGTTGTTAATGCTCTTCACTTCACTGCAGACGCTGCACACCTATGAGCTAGCACATGTGATCTGCTGTTTCTGTTTAATTTGGTGAACACTGCCGAAACTCAGTATGCAATCTGAACTACACTGTGAGCGGTCCAAGCTTATCTAAGGTGAAGGGACTGAGCTGTGAGCTGGTGTTGGATTTGGAGGTCACTGTGATCTTGTACTGTGGCAACAAGTAAATACGTTTTGTAAATAAGGTGCAATTACTCAGTAATCATGGGACAACTATGAAACAAGGCTATAATACAAATAAAAATTAAGAGGACCATTGGGAGAATTTGCAGCTGAAAATTTAGGCATTACATGAATAAAAACTGTTGCTCCTCTTAAATCATATGTGTGTGGAATCCTAAAACGTATTAATATTAAATTATTATCAATATTAAATAAAACCTGTGATGAATGTGGCAGAGTGTGGCAGAGCATAAATGATCCACACCTTAGTAATAACTCATAAATAACTACATAACAAATTTTAGGAAAATCTGTTTATGTTTCGTGTGTCTTATAGAAAAAACATTGGCCAATATTGAGCTTTCTCATGTGATGTCATGCACACCTTACTTTAGAGTTGTCCACCGTATCGGACATGATACAAAACTGGTTGCCAGGGAAAATTGTGTATTCTCTGACCTGCTGGCCGCGGTTCCTGGAGTTTGCTGGCTATCATTGGGTGAAATCAGTTGTAAAGAAGGTGCTGCAGAGCGGTAGCACAAACTGAAAAAGTGTAATGCAAAAATGGAGCAGGTTCACCTCCAAAGTAAAAGTTGTGCTTCAGCGCAGAAACCAACGTGTTTCAAATGTGCAACTTTTACTTTGAAGGCAAATGGTCTCTGTTTCTGGTTCATGTAGCACGTTTCACAGTTTCCCTACAACTTGTAGACAAGTCCATCGCTTCCATCACACTACGACCGCAGAAATATGCTGGTGACCAAAGCAGTCACAAGGAGGTTCTTGCAAACTGATTGGGGAATACACATTTTTCCCTAGAGACAGGTGTTTGCCAGGGGGGGTCACTGACTGGTCTGTAGGCCTGTGCGACTGGGGCTTTATTCACTCGATACTGCATCATCTCTATGATTGTCACATGTCCAAAATGGTGGACAAGTTCATGTCAAATGGTTAGGGGTCATATGTCTGTAAAATCCAACAGATATTGGTATCAATATGTTGGTCAGGCCCTATGGTGTTGCTATAGCAATGATATCGCGATATGACATTTTCATATCATGTAAAAATTGATGCCGGTATTATTGAGGATGCTATTATATGGCACAGCCCTACTGCTAAAGCTAGAATGTGCTGTGACAAGACATTGTTAGTACTGTAACCAGGCAACCTTTGCAGTAGAGCCTTGTAAATAAACGTCATACAGTGCTGCTCTCCTGTCTTCACTAAAGAGAACCATCTCACTTATTCATACAAGACACAATGATGGGAAAGAACCACCTGTGGTAAATGACAGTGCACTCAATGCACTGTGATACACAGAATCAAGAAGCTTCAGACAAAATTGTGGCTCTTATGACTAGTGAACGAGACATACGTCTTTAACTTTCTTGATAAATGTTCCACATGGGGTTTTAAAGTGAATCTAGCATCCAACCAGAGTCCTCAGTATTTAGAAAAATCAGCAGTTTCCCTTTTATTATACTGAGCACTTTCACGGATCCATTGTTTCTGATTACAATTTGGACCAAAATCAGCTCCTGTTTCCTTTTTATTACACAGGATTTGCTACTTAAACTTTGAGAAGTCGCCTGCAGTGACATTGAAATGCCGACTGAAGCCGCCTCTGTATTTGGCAAGAGGCCATTTCAAGAATTATTTGAAAAGGAATATGAGTTTTGGGACCTAGAAAAGCCTGGTGGCGTATTGCTAGTGCATTAGTGAAACAGAGGGACGTGAGGTGACCTGAGATGCCAAAAAAGGAATCCTCAAGGTGATTGTTTTAGTTACAGCTCAGTCTTTAGCAGCTGTTGCTTCACTATTCAGGAAGAAGTCAGAAGGGGGAGCTGCAGAGTGTGGAGTGCCCTTTCCAAATCATGTCTCAAGGACACTTTTCAGCTGAGTCACTGTCCTTGTGTGTGTGTGTGTGTGTGTGTGTGTGTGTGTGTGTGTGTGTGTGTGTGTGTGTGTGTGTGTGTGTGTGTGTGAGGATGTCGTCTAACAAGCATTCTGCACAGGCTTCTGTTGCTCTCTTGTGTCACATTATACTAATATATTTACTGAAGTTTGAACAGGGGAGAGGGAAAAGACTAGAACAAAGGGTCGGAGTCTGTCTCATTTCCATCTTTTTGTCACACTTGAAACAGCAGTTTGGCGATATGACCAAGCAGCAGATCATTATCTCAGTGCCACACCTTGCCACTAATTATTTTGAGTAAAATATAAAAGCAAATGACATAAGAATGTGTGATGTAATGATCTCTGAGTTAGTGGCAGCCTGTGTGCTTCCTCCAGTCAAAGAGGATCAGCTGCGCACTTTCCAAACAGCAGCAGCACCACGTGTTGGTGACAGGTACAGCACCTGCTGCTCTGAGTGCGTCATCCACTCAGAGTGAGGAGGAGGAGCTATCGAAGAGGGGGAGAGCACATCTGCAGTATCCTCTGAACGGATCTGAAAAGAGACCCGGACGAAAGAAGAGTCCCTATATAGTCTGGTCACTCGTGCTTATACACAGACATCTCCTTGATCATCACACGCACAGACGCACACGCACGCATGCTTTTCTCGTGACTCCCACCATCACAGAGAACTGTCACGACTTATCGATCCACCTGGAAGCTGAGGGAAGCCCTAGCAGAGGAGCAACAATCACTCTGACTCTTCAGACAAGCCTCAGACGTCAGACGGTCCATCAACGCTCCTTCACAACTTGCAGCCCAGAAAGACATCCCAGCATCCCACTGATCAAAATGAAGAAGGTGCTCCAAGGCAGTGAAGCTCACACAAAGCATCAACATGGCAGTGAGGAGAAAGACGTGGAGAAGGATAAGGAGTGGCAGCACAGGAGGGCTGAAAAGAAGCTGCTGGCCTTCTGGATGTCCTTGTCTCACAGGACCTGGACCTTCTTCAGGCCCCGCGAGAGGCCCGGATTCCAGCGCTCCGCCTCGGCCGCCCGGCTGCTGAAGAGTGAGGCGTGAGGGGAGAGAGAGCATGTGTGTGGCTGGAGTGTGTATGTGTGTGTGTGAGAGTGTGTGTCTGAAGGTCTGTCAGTAGCAGAGTGTCAGAAGAGGTCTGGCAGACTTGCTGTCAAGTGGCCCTGTGTGTATCTGTGTGTGTGCCTGTATGAGTGGTCCATTCAAGTAGATGAAAGGTTCCATTCCTCTGGCTAGTCCACCATTTGCAAAAACACTTTGTGTGGCTGCCCCGCCGGTCCTGGAGTGACAGGTGAAGGGCAAAGCAGGGCTGTTGGATTCTTTAAGCTTTTTTTCCCCCCATCACCTGTGACTTAGCCACAGCCCTGGATTGATGTGACGATAACTTGGGAAAAGGAAATCTTGTCTGTCCTGGCTGTGATTCCTTAGTCTAAGTGGATCCTTACATTCTTCTCAAACTAGCTTTACCTGATTCAGCTTGAAAGCTGACTCTGTGGACGTTCCTCTATACAAACACCACAGCTTGAAGCGGGGATGGGTTAACAGGAATCAGCCATGGTGGTGACCCATCTGGCTTTGGAGCTGCGTTTCCAGGGGAAGAAGCTGAGAGGCTTCAAGTGCAAACTGACCCGCTCAGCCCGCAGCTTCCTGCCAGAGAACTCATGGATCATCGCAGCCCAAATCCTACTGCCTTACCTGGTGTCTGGCCTGGGCATGGTGGCGGCAGGGATAGTCATGGATGCTGTGCAAGTACGGAAACTAATTCTCCACAATGTGTTAAATTGTACACACTCATTTCTAGTCAGGTATGATTCTTAAACAGGTACCCTGAATATTGACATTGTTTCAAATTTTTACAGTCACTGTGTTTAACGTATCCTTGGGGAGCAATGCTCAGTGGTGATAACGAAAAGGATGCTTATGTAATTTATTTGTCCCCTATATACGTTTTCCAGTCAAAGCAAGCTGTACAGAAATAATAGAAAATAAATCTCAAAAATGTTGTTTAGAAAACAAATGTTTTCAGTGTCAGGCTGAATTATGAAGGTCAGCCAACTGTTAGGTGACGCATAAAGCTAACACATACTGTAAGCAGGGATACATGAAGTGCAGGCACTGAAGGTTCATGATTAGCCAATCACAGTTAAGTTTTCTTTGTTAGCAGAAATCTCTCTACAACTAAAGCTCCGTCCACGTGAGGAGCTCATGGTTGGTTGCTAGCAGACATTCCAGGCTCCGTTTGCCTCTGATGTATTTATCACCCCGTCATATGTCACTCACCGGTATCCTGTGCTCTCATCGGTAGTCACTTGTCGAAGCTGAGAAACGTTCACCTTGGGACCCATCTACTTTGCGTCACCAGTAGTTTTTTAGCTTGTAGCCGCTTGAAGTCGCTGAATGTCATTGACTTTCTATAGTCTGGTCACCACGTCGCTGTGAATCGCTTCCTGTGTGGATGCAGCTTAGATCACTGGTGGCTCAAGCAGCCCTGAAAAATGAAGTCAATTATATGTATATTCTGTATTTATACTATAAATTATCATAATATGACATTTAGTGTGATACGCAACAAGTTTGTGCTTCAGTTTTGGTAAGTAAAATTCTGCTATTTTATTAGCTTGTTACTTAGCACCAATTAGCAAAAATCTGTATCTGTGCCTATAATATATAATTTATAGATGCAGCTTGCTAACCAAGCTAGCCTGCCTTAGCTGGTAATTTAGTACTTCAACCTCTCTCTCAAATAGGGTCACTTCTGGCTCAAAAAACAAAACAAAACAAAGCCTAAATTAATTATGTTTCATAATTAATTTAGGCTTTGTTTTGTTTTGTTTTTGCTCGCATTTGAAGCATATTACATAATTTTACATTTCACATCCAGTTTAGTCTCTGTGTTGCTGCTGCTGCTGCTGACAGACCCTGAACCCTGAAGTCTGCTGTAGCTGGATGCATGTGCTCTTCTAAAATTAATATTAGACCAATCACATACTCATTCATACTCCACAGCCATAAACAGAAAAATTGGTGCAATATACTAACACAGGCAAGTTAGCTTACAATTTTTACCTGCTACAGCATGCTGGTAGTTGAGCTGTATTGTTCAAAATGCTGCAGAGTTCACTCACAACCTGCTGGCAATCTGTTTTAACAAAATGCAGCCCCACCAAAGCCTTTTTGAAATGATGTCGATTAGCTTGGAGCAGACGCTTTGGACAAGTTCAGTACATGTAAACATTAATTAAGCTAGAAGTTACATTAGGTTTGGGCAAGTCCACAGTTATGAAAATGCAGGACTCTTTTTATTCCCAGGTAGTCAGTTTCTCCCACTGCCAAAATAATCTATCAACCCTGGAAGACTATTGATGTAGCTGCTTTCTTCATATGAAAGCACTGGTGTTTATCTGACCACTAAGATTTGATCGGACAAGAACACACTGACCACTCACCCAGCTGACCCTCAGACTGCAGTCTTAGTATTTATTAGGCCATAAATCTGGACCGTATAAGGTGGTTTGATCAGATATGACTGGTATGTCCTTTTAACAAAACATCAGGAGGTCATTTACTTATGGCACTTGTTTTAAATGCTCATAGCTGTGTTTTCAATTATTAACATTTATTGTGTACTGAAAGTAAAAAGTTAAAAAATACTGACCAGGGTAAGATGCCTTTTAAAATATCTTCCAATACTGGGCTAAATGTGTTTTTAACCAACAAACAGTAGCTTTACCATGTAGTTTCACTATGATCTATGTAAACAGTGAGTGCTGGTGTGGTTTTTAGCACTGGGAGGTGTTCAAGGAGATCTCTGAGGTGTTTATCTTGGTGCCAGCCCTGGTGGGTCTGAAGGGGAATCTGGAAATGACACTGGCATCCAGACTGTCAACAGCGGTGAGTGGAAACACACTCACACACCTACTAAAAACACACATAGAATAAGAGATGGAACGTTATTTAAAATCTATTTTATAAGCAGCTGTTGCTAAGTGTGAATTGATTAACAATACACATGACTTTCATTAAGCTCCATCTGAGGGATCACAGCCAAATATTTAACAGGGTAAATCTTTCCAGGATTTAGACTGAACTAATAAATAATGTCTGCCAGTGGGAATTAAGTTTACAGATTCACACATGAGACCATGTGATGGAGGAATATGATTACATAACCCTATTCCTGCCCACAGGCCAACACAGGGCAGCTGGATGAGGCCCAGCAGCAGTGGAGGATGGTGTTCTGCAATCTGGCTCTCATTCAGGTGACTGCACCACCCCACACTCTTGATCCTATTAATAACACGCTCCATCACTCTGCTGCGTCTCTGCTGGCTTCGTGACAATTCACTTTAACTCAAAAAACAATGCTGGGGCGATAACATCGTCTTCCCTTTCAAAACACTGATGCAGCTCCACCAGTTAAACACACTCAATAACAGCTGGGGGATGGTTCAAAAGTGGGAGTTCAGATCAGATATTGGAGCATAAAACCCCCAAATTGGTCTAATTCTGTGTGTGCTAATGAAAATGCACCCAGCAGTGCAAATAATGTAAGGGTAAGGGCAGCATCCTTCAAAGTATTTAGTATTTCATATATTCCCTGAAAGGATACCATGAGATGTTGGATATGAGATAAAACATATCTAATAAAACAGAATACAATTTAATACCTCTATCTTTTTATCTTCAACACATAGTGGAGAAAATGTTAATGCATGGTGTTCCTTACTTTTCCTCTTAAATGCATTATTACAGTGGTGGATGCTCATAGTAAACAAAGCCAAAGTTTCAGTGGGGTCAGCGGCTGTGACAGTAGCCCCCTCAGAATGCTCTAATCTCTCTGTTTCAGACAGTTTTTCTAATATAGGTTCTGTGTGATATCACATGAGAGAGGGATTTCAGGCACACAGCTACAAACACAGAAATCCCGCCCACCTGCTGTTCAAAATATCGGTTTGCAAGGGGCAGCCAATCAGAAGAAAGCTAGCTTAAAGGGAGACGAGCTAGTATGACTTGTGTTAGACAGAACAGAGGGGCTGCTCAAAGGCCTTATTTAAGGTAAAGACTTGTAAAAGGCTTCTTTTGAACTGGGAACCATGCAGAGTGATTTTAGCAGATTTTAAGAAAAAAAATTTGGAGCTGGAATCAAAATTTTTAAGTATTTTTGTTACTATAACTAACATGAACTGACAGGGTACATTTAGTAGCAGACATTTTAGCTAAAAAAATAAATAAATGAATAAAATCAAACTCTTTTTCTAAGCTTAACTTTCATTACTTTGTTTGCTTCCCTCTGCTTTGTCCCTCCTCCTCAGGTCCAGGCCACAGTGGTAGGATTCCTGGCAGCAGTTGCAGCGGTGGGTCTCGGAGGTCTGACCAAAGGGAGAGTGGATGTTATCCAGGCTGTTGTTCTGTGTGCCAGCAGTGTCACCACTGCTTTCATTGCCGCACTGTCTCTAGGTCAGACAAAGGATGTCATTGCTGTGGAGGAATGAACGATGCAGAATACAGCACCAAAGAATTTATGTCTGGTAATCCTCCTGTTCTCTGTCAGGTTTAGTGATGGTGGCAGTGATCGTCGGCTCCAGGAGGGTGGGCATCAACCCGGATAATGTGGCCACGCCCATCGCCGCCAGCCTCGGAGACCTCATCACTCTGTCTTTGCTAGCTGGAGTCAGCAGCTTCTTCTTCCTTTACAGAGGTCAGAGGTCACATATTACATTAAATTAGATGGGAAAAGCACCATTAAGCATATCTTGATAGTCTGCATGTGTAAAGCTGATTGTAGATCAATTCAGAGCACTTTTTGTGATATAAAAGAGTCTTTAAAGCAGGTTAACTAAGTTAAAGTTATTACAGCCATTTATTAGCAATGTCTTAGTATGTATTTCAGCCAGAAGAGGGCAGCAGATTCAACTTTTAGTCTTGAAAAATTACCCTGACAGTCCAGCAGAGTAGATGTCAGACATAGTAAAAATCTTCCCATCGTCTTTTCAGTTTTCTCCAGGGCAGAACAGTCTACTCTTTCATGTCCACTGCTTCTCCCCCTCTCAAAAAAACAAAAAACAAAAAAAGATTCCAAAATAAAAAGAGTCACCTTTTTTTGTATATGAAGATTTTATGGAATATTCTGACTGATTTATGTTCTACAATGCTGCTGCTCAGACATATGGTACCTGCCCTCTGTGGTGTGTGGCTTCTTCCTGTTCCTAGTCCCAGTATGGGTCATTATTGCCAGTCGCTCTCCACCAATCAGAGAGGTCCTGAAGTCAGGCTGGCAACCTGTCATTTTGGCCATGTCTATCAGCAGGTGAGGCAACCTGTCACAGATCACTGTCATTTCCTTTACAGTGTAGGAGTGCAATAGGCATCACTCACATGTATGTTGTCTCCCTCCCAGTATTGGTGGTCTGATTCTGGATAAAACTGTGAGCAATCCAGACTTTGAAGGTATAGCAGTATTTACTCCAGTCATCAATGGTGAGTAGAAGAAGAAATGACCAATGCAGATATATACGCAAAATACAAACAAAGAGAATATAGTTTATAACACACCATAACAGATTATAGGCTGGTATGAGAACAATTTATCAATGATTTGTTCTTAATTTCTCCTATGGAGCATTCATACAAACAATTAATAAGTGAGGGATAATAAGGTTTAAAATCCAAAAATTTTTTAAATGCAGGATATTAAATATTATTTACTGGTATGTTTGAAATGTTGAGAGATACTCAGCTTTCATTACCATGGAAATGACAATTGGCCCAAAAAGTTTACAAAAAAAAAATCTCTCTCTTTTGTCCGGCATAGTGATGTTATACATATTATATATGGGGTTGAAATTCAGCCCGGGAGCTTGGTTTGGAGAGGCCTTTTATCCGATTGTACAGCAGACAAACCATTATTTTAAAACATGAGAACTTTATTTGCATTAAAAAAACACTTTTTTCAGCAGCATTAAAACAACTGTGTGCAGCCTCATATATTTTAGCTTAACTTGGCAAATATGAATGTTTTGTAAGATAAATCCTTTTGCATTCAGTGTTCCCGATATGAGAAGCCGTATACTTGCTTGATTTTATGTATTTGTTCTATTAGGAAAGCAGGCATTCTCACTTTTGTATAATATTTTAATCAAACTTTTAATTTTTATTTAACATTAAAACAAATGAACAAAACACTGCAAACAAATGTACCAAACAAACCTATAATAATAATAATAATAATAATAATAATAATAATAATAATAATAATAATAATAATTTATTATATATTATATATTTTTAAGCTGCAACAGGATGCAGAGTGGAGCCACTGAGAGTGAAAGCTGAGCAGCACCTTTAGCTGGTGTCTCGCCCTTCACCTCTCCTATCGTGTGGCTGTTGTGTTTGTAGCCCCTCCTGATGAAAAACGGCTCTCGGTGAAGAGCCAGCTCCTGTCATTCACTTCAAAGAGCCAGCTCTTAGAGCCGAAACGTTCGCGACCGACCATCACTGTCTGCACCTGTGGCCGAGAGCGCTGCTGTGCTTAACTGGGTGAAAAAAATAAATTCTGATCACCGGCCGGTTCGGCCTGGAAACCTCCCGATGGCCACCACGCCCCTGATCAACACTGGAAAACATCAGTTTTACAATTTCAGCCTGAATTCAACTTAAATGTTTTGTATTTTCAGAGCACTTTGGAATCTATAAATACAGATTCC
>JAVDPK010002393.1:528485-549113 GCA_034780415.1 Cichlasoma orientale | reverse complement strand
AGTTTTACAATTTCAGCCTGAATTCAACTTAAATGTTTTGTATTTTCAGAGCACTTTGGAATCTATAAATATAGATTCCCTAAATTTGAAATTTAATGGATATCCATCTGAAAGATTGCTCAACACTAAATTATCGACTTCTATAAAATAAGGGCATCCAGAGAGTCCCTTTTTGATTTTTAGTACAGACAGACATGCCCAGCAAATATGGGTGAACCATAAAAAGATCACAGCTGCATGTGGTCTGGCAGCCAAGGTTATTATAGTTCATAATAGATCATTCATATCAACAAAGCAGCAGTCATTTTCCATCCAAGCATCGCATCTTTAATTCACAAAGTGCAGACGTCAAGCCAAAACACGGAACCACCACAGATAGCTCAGACACTGCTAATCCAGCCGACTTTCATTCATAAATTCCCACACAGACAGCTGCACTACTCGGCCCGCGCCGAGGAAATGGAGGTCCTGGTGATGAAGATGAAGGCTTTAAGTCTTAATGACTATTCTACTCAGAAGTCAGTTGGTTCCACTAACCGAGGATGCACTCTTCTCAACGAAGAAAGAGATCCGAGGTTAGTGTTGAGCCCGGTCTGATTAGAAAGCCAAGAAAAATAAGTACAGGTGACTCAGCAGTGACACTGAGGACCCCGAAAGCCGCCTCTTCAGCTGCAATGAGGCTGAAAATGTGGAAAGCTGTCAGACCCTCCAAAACCACCCAAAAGAAGAAGCAGAGGAAGCCAAAGCAGAGAGTAGCTAAGGTTTGGATCATTGGATCAAGCTACATCAAACGAGGAGAGCGGGCCGCATGCCACCAGTTTGGAGAGAATTTTGGACTGAATGCAAAGTCAAATTGTTTGGAAAAGGCGGGATGCGCTGGGACGGCGTCCTTCCTCGTTTTTATGCAGAGATCTCCTCACAGAGGCCCCCTGACATTTTGGTCATTCAAGCCAGAGGCAACGATTTGGGACTCACATCCGCCCAGAAACTTTCATCAGTAATGATGACCCAACTGACGCTGCTGCATGCAGACTTCCCCGCAATGAAAATAGTATTTTCCAGCATCAATGAGCGCCAAGCATGGCGGCACAGAAATCCAGGCTGGATCGACAGCAAGAGGAAGCTCGTGAACTCAAGCATGAGAAAGGCGGTCGACTCCTTTGGAGGTGTCATCATTGAACAACCTCAGCTGAGATACTATGACAATGAGCTGTTTCTGCGGGACGAAGTCCATTTCAGCCAGAGAGGGAATCAAGTGTTTCTGAGGAGCATCCACTCTGCAATCAAGAGGATTCTGCGGAACCCTTCTAATGTCTAAATTCTCTAAACTGAACTGTACTTAAAAATGTATATATAAAATAAATGCAAAAAAAAAAGTGTCCAAAGACTTTCCCTTTTAGACTCAGTTTGTTGAGCATGATTCCTGAGAGAGGCCCCAGCTCACAAATACATTTGAAGTGAATGTGAAATAAATTTGAAGTGAATCTAAAGTTAATTTGAAGTAAATAGGAATGTGAGGTAAACCATTAATGAATATCAAGTTAGGGCTGCTCGATTATGGAAAAAATCATAATCACGATTATTTAACATGATTGACTCATTGACTCATTGACTTTGTAAACGACTGCATTTATTGCACTTAAAGAACAGACAATACCTTGAAATCTCGTGCACTTCTACAATCTCTTGACAATAAATGCTAAATTGAAAATAAAATGCAGAATATATAAATAAAATATAAAAATATATAAATACATTGCAACATAAATAAATACATTATAAATTAAACATATGATGAGCTGGTGGAGGTGGCTGGGGAGAGGGAAGTCTGGGCTTCCCTGCTTAGGCTCCTGCCCCCGTGACCCGGCCCCGGATAAGCGAAAGACAATGGATGGATATAAATTAAACACAAATAATAAATAAATAAATAGAAAGGTAATGCCAGATATCACGACTAATAATACTAGAAAGAAATAGGACCAAGTTATTTAGACCAAATGCATTTGTTTACATTTTAGCAGAGGTGGCAAAAGTACAGATATTCTGTACTTCATTAGAAGTACAAATACTTGTTTTAAAAAAAATACTCTGGTAAAAGTTGAAGTACTGGTTCAACTTCTTTACTCAAGTAAAAGTGAAAAAGTACAGGCTCTGAAATGTACCCAAATTAAGAAAGTAAAAGTAGCTGTTTCTACCAGCTATTTTTGTGTAAAGCCAACTGAACCTGCTGTATTAATATAATAATATAAAATATTACATGAGAATACAAACGTTATTCCAAACTAAATTTTAACCCTAATGAATGTACTCAGCTTGAATCTGTTATGTAGGACACGAGCAGTGAAAGGGAATTTAAAGACAGCTCTACATAGTAGAGGGCGGCTGTGCCTCCACACCTAAACACAAAATTGAGGATACTCAGGAGTTACAGCGGGATTCAGAAGGTGGAGGAACCCTAAGATCAGTTGTAATGGCGCCACATGGGAAGAAAAATCAACTCCAAGCTTCAGCTTCCTTCACAGATTTTCTACAGGACTGAGGTCTGGAGACTGGCTAGTCCACTCCAGGAACCTTAAAATGCTTCTTCTTTAGCCACTCCTTTGTTGCCTTGGCGGTATGCTTTGGGTCATTGTCATGCTGGAAGATGCATCCACCCCCCCCATCATCTGTGTCCAGGCTGAGGGAAGGAGGTTCATTTTCAGGATTTTATGGTACATGGCCCCATCCATCGGCCCATCAATGAATGGTGTTCTTTGGGTCATACTCAGCATTTCACTTCCTCCAAACATGGCGGCTCGAGTTGATGCCAAAGTGTTCCATCCAGGCCTTCTCTGAATCATTTAGATGGTCTCTGGCAAACTTAAGACGAGCCTGTACATGTGACTTCTTGAGCGCGGGACCTTGAGGGTGCTGCAAGATTTCAGTCCATTACGGCGTAGTGTGTTATCAATGGGATTCTTAGTGACTGTGGTCCCAACTGCCTTCAGATCATTAACAAGCTCTTTCTGTGCAGTCCTCCTGTGCAATCCTTCACCTTCTCACCAAGCTCATAGCTGATGGTCATGTAGCCCATTCCAGTTTTGTGCAGGTCTACAATCTTGTCCCTGCTCTCCTTTGACAGCTCTTTGGTTTTGCCCATGGTGGTGGAGAGGTTGGAATGGAAGAAACTGATCTTGTGAACAGGTGTGCTTTCTTTGACAAGTGCTTATCTGTAATTGATTGATCGATTGTAATGTGTTGTGCCACATGGGAGAACAAAGCCAATTGAGTGAGAATTCTGGCTGGGTTGTAGGGGATTAAATACTTATTTCACTCAATGAAAAACTTTTATGTAATGTGTTTTTCCTGTAACGAAACTACCATAAAAATTGAAGACAGTATAAATAATTATGAGGGAAGGAATCAAGGGCATCAACACATGCAGGTGCAGGGAACCATGCAAAGTTCACACAGAAAATATTTATGTCTGCATTCACCTCATATACACACACAGGGGCAGTTATACATTTTCACAACACCTCTAAATGTCCTTATATCTGGAAACAACAACATTAATGTTATTGTGGGCTTTATATGTTGCTTAACTGTGCAAAACAGATAGCTTAGACAGTGTAACTGACTCAGTCTTATTCTATCCTGCCAGTTCCATCCAATAAAACAACCGCACTCATAAACGTGTCTGCACCAGTTCATCGCCAACATCAATGTATTCATTTATCATCTTTAAAATCTCTTTAGGGGAGCTTTAATGTCAGCGTGAAAATTTCATGCTCCGCCATCTAATGGCTGTTGAGACATTTCACTCAAAGCCACATGCCAAGCTGCTCGTGTTGTTGGAGGGCAAATCAAATGAATTATGGACAATCAGTGTATATAAAAAATTTCAGTCATGTCAGTCTGAAACAAAGTAGTAGATCAACTGTCCCGTGTACTTTTAAAGGCACTCCGAATGCAGTAACATTTCTAACGTGTTTTGAAGTTGATCAGGTATAAAAAAAAAAAGATAAAGTTTCCGTCAGAGGAGGAGCATCAGCATAACTTCAAAAGAAGTTTTGACTGAGCTTTATAGCAGGGTTTCAACCAATCTTTGCAGGCAATAATTTACAATTCCTTTTGCTTTCTGTAGCACAACTCTTCTTCAAAGACTGAAACTTAAACTTGAACCTTTATAAGGATCATCTGACACTTCCTCGTACAGGATCCTCCTTTTTTATAATCCCCCAAAAACTGAAGTAAGAATGAAGACTTTAATTACTTCATTTTCAAATAGAGAATATATTCTTCTGCCTATCTATTTGATTATGCTGAAATAATTAGTGACATATCTTCCACGCGCTCAAAGCTTCCAACAACAATGCTGCCGTGCTTTCCTGAAGGAGTATGGGGAGCAGGAATTTAGGTTTATGGTATTTCATCTGCCCTCGACTTTGAGGAATGACATTTGAGCTTCATAGTTGGCTTAATTGCTATCAATAAAAAACATCAAGCCAACTGATGTCATGTGGAAATTGTTGGAGCCTGCAGGAGCCGAGCAGTTAATCCCATTATTTATAAGTCCTGCTGTGTCCACACCCTGACAGTGAGGCGGTAAGCAAGCTGAGCTTGGCTTTTAAAGGGCTTCAAATCTGAGGGCTTACTCAATCATGAGACATTAATATGCTGCTGAATTTGAGGAGTCTCCTTCCTGTCAAAGGCGTAGCGGGCCAGATCTTTGCTTCGTGGTCAGCCTGCTGTCCACAAAGCGGCATACTAAGTAGAGGGTAATAACAATGGTCTTTACATAAACCACAAGCCTGATCAGAATGCCAACTATGCATTCACTGGCTCTCATTTCCGCAGCGTCTCTGCCAACCTCTGTGCTACCAAACACTCCTGCATGTATTGCCATCCCAGTACAGGAAGTGCATTTGCATTCCAATTCAGAGCTCTCCTCTCCTGCCTTGTTGACCAGAAACACTCCTCCTCCTTTTTTTTTTTTTTTTTTTTTGTTCAAATGAGCCATGTGCTCCAAAGCTCAGCAAATCCAGGAGGTTTTGCTTCTAATGAAATCAGCCTGAGGGGTGAGCAGCATTATGACCAGTATGGCACAAAAATGCGTATGCCTTTTCCAGACATTCAGAGAAAAAGATCCCAGGGGACACTGCTGGAGGAATAGCTGCTGAATAGATGTAGCAAAATTACTTGTTGGATGGTGAATTAGTTTTCCAAGATTGTTAGCTCTGCAGCGACTGCTCAGCCTCTCGTGTAACTCACAGACAAACAGAGAACTATGGTTTAACAAGTGATGATTGTAATGCACCCTATGCTATATGCATGTTTGCAAATACCAAAGCAATACAGCTATATTAACACATCAATGGAATGGAATGAACAGCATCGGCAACACCACGCTTTCATTGCTGTTTTCAGTGGAATCTTGGAACGCAGTTGCATTTTGTATCCTGTTATTGCTGCTTTTATTAAAATGTCAAACATGATCTGCTGCACTCAGTACTTGTTCCTATACACACAGGTGTGGGGGGGAATCTGGTAGCCATTCAGGCGAGCAGGATGTCTACCTTCCTCCACTACTGGAGCGTTCCTGGAGCTCTTCCATTCAAAATGAGTGAAAAGTGTCCCGGACCCTGTGCTATCTTCTTCTCTTCAGGTTAGAGCCTGAAAAACTACACTATTTAAATGTAAAGTGCACTTTAAAAATGTGTCATTGGCCAAAAAAAATACATATTTCAAATTCTGGACTTGTTGGGCGGCCAGGGCAGGAGGGTGGTTGCCCGGGCTGGGCAGGCAAGACGGCCAACTTTGTAAATGCCATAACACGAGAATGACGTGACCTAGCATGTTCAAATTGAGGACCCCTACTAAAAATCTCAGATGAGTTAAAATCAAGTTATCTGAAAATCTTGTGAATGCGATAACTCGAGAAAGATGTCACCTAAGGATCAGAAGATGACAGTTTTCTCTGTGGTTTATATTTATTGTGATTTTAGCATTTCTTATTTCTGGTTCTTACTTAGCCATTTGCAAGTCACTGAGGCTCCTCATGCACCTCATTACGATCTACTGAGACCTGTAATTATGTGTTCTAGAACTTGTGCTTTCAGGGGAATTGTGCCACCTAAAGATTCTACTGCCAGGAGGCTGACGAGTAGCACTGGCAGCCGACAGTACTTTTCTTGATTGCTGCCTGCTGCAGCTTTAGAGTCCTTTTCACTGATATTTCATATTGATGAATCAAGTCAGTGCTTTAAAAGGAGCGGCATACAGTGTTCCCAGTTTAGCTGCTTTCTGTCTATATGTGGGGACTTTTAAAACCTTTTATCACCCTTTATTAACAAAACCTCACAAAAGAATTTTCCTGTCACAATCTGGAAGGTTATTATGTGTTTTGTCCACATGTATTCATGATTGAAGAACAGTTCCAACAGAAGATGTGGCAGTGGTGAGGCTTCGAGTTACTGATTGAAAGAAAAGAATGATCCAGAGCACTGGTACCTCAAACTCACAACCTCTTGCTCAGGGGCCCTTTCTTATTCGACTGTGCCGACAGAATTTAATTGAATTATGGCTTATGATGACATCAGGGGCAGGCAGGCGATACTTCTACATATTAAGTTCACCATGTAACAAATATGACTAGTCTGACTAGTCCTCTGTGTAGAAACAGCTTCTACATCTGTTTCAGGTTTTGTCAGGGTTTGACCATGATTGCTGAGCTCTGTTTCAGCACCTTAGCTGTTCCTAGTATGGTCTGTAAGGACTAGTAAACGTCAGTTGACTAATTAAATCTCTTTCCATGTCTATCCAGATGTGAACTCCATATCAGCCAGAGTCCTGGTCACCCTTGTTGTCCCAGGTCACCTCCTCTTCCTGTACACCATCCACCTCCTGCAGGGAGGGCACACTGCCATGACGCCAGCCTTCATCGTGTGCTACCTGTTTGCAGCTCTGCTTCAGGTCGGAGGACCTTTTGAAAAAAAAAAATACACTTTTAGATGAAACACAGAGTCTTTATAAGAGATATTCTCATTTGAAATGTGTACGATCATTATCCAGGTGGTGATTTTGCTCTTTGTGGCCAGCCTGATGGTGCGCTGGCTGTGGCAAAGGGGCCTGGATCCAGACAACTTCTCCATCCCTTACCTGACAGCTCTCGGTGACCTTCTGGGGACTGGCTTCTTGGCTCTGACCTTCAGACTGATTCTGATGGTCAGTTCTACTGAGACAGGAGTTTGATACAGAAACGTGGTCCTGCACATCCTGAATGTACTGTTCCCTGTATGCAAGAGGCCAAAACAAAGTGAAAAAGTTGACGGAATAAAAGAAGGAAGGTGAGGATAAAAGAGGACAGAAGGTGTTATTTGTGCCTCGAGACTGAGCAGGTGATGCTAAACTAACTCATCATGAAAAGAAAAGCTGATTTCAGTTCAGTTTCATTTATACGGCACGAAATCCCAACAACATTCACCTCAAGATGTTTTATATTGTAAGGTAAAGACCCTAGAATAATGCAAACTTGAGCTAACAAACCTGTTCAGTGAACATTTGCACGTCTGCTGTTGTCTGTACAAGGGCACAGTTAGACTCATTTGATTCCTTCCTCAGTATTCTTACAGATGTGCTCATCATCACACAGCAGCACTGTTACCTCTTTCCCACTGACCCTTTCACAGGTTTGCAAATGATACCGTTTCCCGCTAGTAGGAAAAGTTTGGGTAATTTCCACTGCACAAAAATGATGGCTGACACAGACTGGCCCCGTCTGATTCAGTGGTTTCATCTTTGGGCCCAGCAATTTTGTGGTACCCACCTTTTGGCACCAGGTCTAGGTTTGCCATGTTGGTGGAAAAAGCATATTTCTGTACAGACACACTGTCAAGCCTTAAAAACACATACAAAACAGCTAATGGGCAGTATTTGCCCCGCTGCCAGTGAACTGGCTTAGCAAAGTTTCTGGTGAGGTCAGACAGAGGCTGAGTGGTCAGTTGGTACATTTGCATTTATTACAACCAGATCCATAACATCAATAAAATAACACCGTAATAAAGACAGTTGAGAGGACTTTGTGGAGAATGACTCTAGATAATACTATGCAAGAAAGAGCATGATGCCAGCTTATTAACATATAATAGTTTCATACACTCAAAAAGCAGCAGACTGAGGAGACATCCGAGGGCTTGAAATGTTTGCTAAAGAACAGCTGAGCAACCAATCAGGAACTACCAGGAACTACCTGATAGCTTTATAGCCACACTGATTCAAAGTAGGCCTAAACATGCTAATAGATATTGTTGCAAATATTGGTATTAAAAAAGTAAACATCTATAATTTCATAACTGCAACAAAAACAGGGTATTACTGTAATGAAAAAGTTGGTAAGACTAACTTATAATAGTCTGTGTTACATTCATTATACGGTCCAAATAAGTTTTGCAACTTTATACAGACACATTTTTGGTCAAACAGTGTTCAAAAATGTCTCACCCAGGACACCATGGAGGAAGTGCTGAGCACCATTCTGCAAAATGCTGTTTAAGTGTGAGAGACTGTGACTGAACACTGTGCAGTTGTATGGACAGCAGCAACGACACGACACCCGGAACAGATTTTGTTTTGTAAAAATGAAACGTGTGGTTTCATGTGTGGTGATAATTTACTCACGACATACAGTGCTGTGCAAAAGTCTTGCGTCAACCCCTCATTTCTTTACGTTTTGCTTCCATGGAGCCAGATTTCCTTAAAGTGGTCTTCAGCGACAGATCTCCAGGCTGGTGCCTGACCATTTTCAGAGGAGTGTTTTTTTTGGTTTTTTTTGTGAAGCCACTTACACACTGACCTGTGAGCATTTAAAAGGCACCAAACTCAAGGGATGAACCACTGTTGTGTCCACACGTAACAGAACTCATTTTAAATTGTATCTTTAGGCACTTTGTTACTTGCAGCCTGTCACAAACACACATCATTTGTTCCCATTTCTGTAGTTGAAACTATGAAAAAAGGCAACGATAACAGTGTGACAGGCATAAAAACAGTATTTTTGCACCAACAAGGTGAATCCCAAACAGCTGTTAAACTTGGCATATCTGCACGGTGTGCAGTGTGCCCTCAAAAGAAGTGACAAGAAAACTTGCTGTCAAGCTCGTTACAATTGCAGACACTATTTTTGCCTTATGTGCTGTACTTCCATGTATGTTCACACGTTTCAAATCGTTGCATCCATTCCCCCCCCCCAAACAAAAACAAAAAAAATATATATATAGATATATATATATATATATAAAGAAATGAGACGTTCGCACTGTTTTTGTGTATTGATGGTATCGCTTCAAGCTCAGGATTGAGGCACAAATATCAACGCTGTAGATAAGCAGCTTATAAAAAGAAAATGGGTGAAACAGGTGGTGGAAATCAGAAAGATAAATAAACAATTGTTTTGCACTTTAGTCTCCATATTCACCAGCTCACTGTGGTCAATATTTGTACTCTGTCCCCTGGAGTTTTGCTGGCCTCGATGTCACTCGGCTTGGCTCCACAGAAACCAACGTCCATTCAGAGCGGATGCAGCGAATGGGAGCGCCGTCGAACCGCCGTAATAACCGTTGGCACATCCGTACACCTGTCGTCAGCTCCTAAATGTTACACGGCAAATGATTGTATTCAGGCAATAACAACATATATAACTGAGTGTAAATGTAATATTAGGCGCTGCACAGTCTGGATGAATGTTAGATTTTAATCGTGCTTGTTTTCGGTAGATTTGTGCCTTTTAAACCGTGATGAGCCTTCAGTTCTTGCCAAATTTCTACTGGATCTCTTATTTTTTGGTGCAGCACGGTGCCAGTGAATATAGCCTGTTGTATTTAACCGTTTTGTGTTTCAGGTATTGACAGCACAGATGATGTGAAGAAATTATTTAGTATGCATTTCTCTGTATGGGGCCTTTTCAATCGTTTCATATGCACTTTTAGTAAGATGCTTGTCTTTAGTGTGGAAACAGCCCTCAGAAACAGTAACTAACCCTATTTCCACCTGCATCAAGCTTGACTGGACTTTGTAGTGCTGCTGCATTTATAAACACTTCTACATCACATCTTTCCAGTCATGGTTTATCATTTCAATAAAACACTGACATGCAAAATGTGCCTGCTGTAGTCGGCATTCTTGTGTCAAGAATTCTTGTCAATATTCAGGAATTAACAAGTTCTTTCTGAGATGCACTTTATTTGAAAATTGTGAGAGAAACTTGACCCATTTTGGTTGGTCTGACTTTGCGGAATCAGAAATAGCACAATAAATAAAGACAATATCATAGATTACACAAAAATCTCCTCCTACAGTACGAAAAAGTAAACAAGAGTCACAGTTACAAAAGTTGTCATTGTCAACTGACAACAACAGGAAGAAAAAAAAAAAAAGGCCCATGAGCAAAGGCACACATGTTGGGAGACATTCACTGTCTAAACATGATTTTAATACTTTAATCATTATGCTACTGAACTTGCAACAATAACATCTGTCGTGCAAATACACTTTTCAAAAAACAGCAGACCACAACCGGAATAAAATGAAGCAAAAAATATTTCATGCTAGGGCTGGGCGACTGGACAGCCTGGGACCGTTCTGCTATCCAATGGTGTCTCTGGGGCTTTGGCCAAGACTGGCTAAGACTTTTTTTTTTTTTTTAAGACTGGCTAATATTTTCAAACATAGATAAAAATTATTGTCCCACAAAAGCAAATAGTTTGCAGTTTGGCACTTCGGCAAATGTGCTCCCTTTCCCCCCCGCTCTCCTCATCCTGCATGCTGCTCACCTGAAAACCAGAAAGCTTCAGGTTCTAACAATCTTGTGCACAATCATATGCAGAAATCTTTTATGTACAGATTTGTCTACACTGTAACGCTCAATTCACACTGTACACACACAGGAAATGGTAGTTTGTGCACTCATTTCTGTACTTTCGGTAATTTTTCGCCATTTTTAGTGGCTGCTGTTGGATTGACTGGTACCGAATAGAAACGTTTATATTAATAAATCATATTAAAAAAGCAGACCAAAAACTACATGTGCAGCTGGGCACCCTAATCAGTTAGCAAGCATGCTGCCCTGCTGTTTCTACAGCCTGGACCACACTTTATCGCACTGCTTGATTTAGATCCTTTGGTTCGTCCAGTTTAACCATACGAGGTCTAAACTAACCTAACCCTAACTCGAGCCAATCGGAGTGTATACGCTTTGTTTTTGTTAAATCTTTCTCCATAGAATTGGCAATCAGGGGCACAAAGAAAATAATTTTGACTGACACATCAAAATCTACTTAATTTGCTCCAAAAAAGCCAGTTTTGCCCTTCTCAAAAATGTAGGGATAGGGTTATCAGCCATGACCATGGTTTAGACCTCTTTTACAGCCAAAAGAATCACAAATAGTTAATTATTTGTTTTCTCAAATATCTCTTTCATGATTTTATGATCGCATCCAAATATATCAGCAGTGCAGTTGTTGGACTGACGATGGCCTGGTTGGAAAATTTCAACATATCGCCCAACCCTGTTTCACACATTCAAAGGCAATGAGCAACATCCATTTGCTCAACATCTACAGTACAATATAATTTGCCTTTTTTAGGCAACAACTTGGATCTTGTGGTTCCTTCAAGAGTTCTCCATCCCAACGTTCTGTCTCTAAAAAAAGAATTTGTTTTCTTTGGAGCTCTGATACGGACTGCTCTTCTTTCTGTTAAAACAGTACTTGCAGTGTTTGTATGGAGAAGCTTCTTCTACATGTATCCAGGCTCTGCAATTTACTTTCTGTGGGTGAGTGAAATCCAGCCTCATCTAAACTTGAGGTAGGCTGGCACAGAGTAGTTGAAAAGCAGGAAGTCCATGCGATACAGATTGTATAGCTTCTTCTGATAGAAAGGGCTGATGTTGTGGAAGAACTGGGCAGCCATGTCTCCTGTAGTCCTGGTGCTCTTGGACGAGGCAGGGAAACTAACTTGGTCCTCCACCCCGGCCAGCTGCAGCACGTAGCGGGAGTCCTGCTCCAGCGTCTCGTATTTCCCCACCACGTCGTAGTGGATGAGGCAGGGGTGGCACAGCGAGTGCACCCGCTCCCAGTGCTCGTTGAAGGGCTCTTCTCGCTGGGTGGCCGGATCCACGAGGTAATAGACGAACTCCTCGAAGGAGACGTCATTTCCTCTCTCCAGAGCTTCCGGCTGTGGGTCAGGCCTGTGCCGGCGCACTATCTTTGTGCCGTATCGTTTATGAAAGGCTGTGTTGTAGCTCCGTGTGAATTTGTTGCGGTACGCGGACACCAGCCGCTCAAAGGGCTCGCGTACGAAGACGAACTTCAGGTAAGAGCGCAGCCGCTGGTTAATCTGGGAGGTGGAGTACTCGGAAAGCGTGCGGAGGTTTCCTGGGATGTGGGCCTCATTGGCAGGGATTGCCAGAGGGTCTCTGTTGGACCCAGCGACGCCTGTCAGAACCATGAGCACCCGCTTCCAGTTGGTGCAAGCCACTTTGGGCACATAGCAGTACAGCAAGCCGTGCTGGTCGTCCACGATGACGTGCTTCAGGTCCTCGGGGATGAGGACTCTGCGTTTGCGGGTGTAGGAGCGACAAGCTTCTTCTAACAGCTCCCGTCTGCCCTGATGGATCGCCTGTACCGCTGACTCAACCTACAGGGACGAGAAGAATCACACAGAACAAGCATTTAGACTTAAGACTTGATTATATTTTAATGTGTTACAAGATCTCTCAGATCCCGTGTAGATGACAGAAATCACAAGAGGACTTTTCTGTAGTGAAGTGAAAATGTTAAAACCAATGAAAAATGTCCACTGCAGCCTTTTTCATGCAACCTTTTTGAAACCCTTGAAGCTTTTATTGGTTTGTTTGCCTTTTTTAAGCTTTTTTTCCTCTTTGTGTTAAAATCCGGTGTTTCCCTTTTTCTTGTTCAGGCCAACTTTCAGCATTTATCCGATGACTAGCTACTCTGTTGCCTTTTGGGAGGAGTGCATGCAAGTGTACCTCCATAGCCTCTGTGATGGTTAAATTCCCACGATCCCTCAGGCACCAATGCAGGACCTGCATTAACCCACAGAAAAGCAAATTCAAGGTGGGAGAGTTTGAGATGTAATCTGACAAAGATGTGGCCTTCCCGAGAGGACTCCACTGATTTAGCACTGTACCAAGGCATAAACTTTTTCTTACTCCAAGCATTTAAAAGAAAAATCATTAATTAAAACCTGGTGCCTACATTCCCCACAGTGCAATTTGAGGGGAATGTGGAACAATGTAGGTAGAACACTTCAGATGTGATCAACTTTGTAACTACAAACAGATCTGATAAGCTCACTTCTTCCCAGCAACACGCCCCTCGATTTTTTTCCACTTTCAGCCATTTAGGCTTCACCTCCAGCTGACACCGACTCAAGTGCTGCTTAAGGACATTCAGGAGATTTTGTGCAAAATGTATCCACAGATTTATCTCCTCTGGTGGTCTTAATTATGGCCCATCCCCAGTTAATCAAGTTACGGGTCATTCAGTTCAGCTTGGCCTCTGAGTGGCACAAATGTCTTATTTACTCCTTTCATTCGCTCAGCCTGCCTTGCCACCGCAGTGGTTGGAGTCCTGAGACCCTCAGTTTGACTCAGTGGCCGACCTTATGTGTGGCTCTCTGTGTTCGCTGGCAGACACCTGAGTGCCCGAAGACTGCAGAGGCAACACAGACCCTTCTTCTCAGCAGAGGTTTGTGCACTGTGTGCATAAGACAGTGTGTTTGAAGCGCCTGCTTCAGTCTTCTCATGTGAGCGATATGCATGGTTTCATACAGTTTTTGGAGGATATTAATGTGACAACTTTGAATGTGGCATTCAAAGCTGTCTTTAGTGTGCTGAACTTGTGATATCACATTTTGATGTGTTGGTAGAAATTTCATTTGGCCTCCTTTTTTTTTTTTATATATATATAGATATTTATATATGTGAAAAATTATGACTTGGCTTTTCACCCAGTTACCTGCTTCACATGTGCCGAGAGAGCAGCAAACGACACAAATCACTCACACACTGTGTTTACAGACGTGAATAATGAAAGAAATCTGTCTCGCATTAATCAAGCTCGCTCTCCAGCTTCCTCCTGTTGGTCAAGTGTTTGAATGCAAATGGAAAAGCCAAAATATCGCATCAATTAAAAGGAAGTGGACTGGACTTGTTTTCTGGCATGCACGCCTTCCTACTCCTCACAGGGAGATTTAACTGGAACCAGCTGTAAAGGGAGTCGCTTTTACAGCACTCTGCCTCAAAGTACAGCTCAACGCTGAAAAGATGCATTTGTGCAGGGTGGTCATTCAGAGCCCCCCACCGACGGGTGTTTATCTGAGAAAACCCCCTCAAAAAGAACACTCAATAATGGCAGCCATTTAAAAGGATAAACTATTATTATTATTATTATTATTATTATTATTATTATTATTATTAAAAAGCATGCCGAGTCATCACTGCAAAAGGTGAGTTTGCTCCAAAACAAAGCAGGGACAGAAAGGTGTGTATTCAAATAGTGCCCAGGGAAGCAGTGACTGTATACAGCTGTTATAAGTAACTCATAACTAGTCATATTTCTGTGTAACTCCAAGCTCCACATAGTATAAGCACACTATACTGAAACTTTGTACTCTTTGTTGATCATCGAGAATGACGCAACCTGTACACGGATAAAGTCGTCAAATGCAGCTCTAAATATAGACCTCTTAACTGTCTGACAGCAGCTGTACAAAGTCATCAATCCTCGTCCATAAATGTCATTTCTTTAATTCCGCAAAAATGGCTGACCTTTTTTCCTCCTCTTTTAACAGCAAGATGCAAATGCATCAAAGTAATTGTGCTTGACATGAAAAATATCACAACTATCAAGATGTCACAAATTTCAGGGGAGATTTGTCTCTTAAACATTTAGCTACAAAGAGCAGGTATTATTTTCCTTTAGATTCAGCTAAAGCAGGTTTATGAGGACTGGGAAAAAAATGTGGACTCAGCTGCAACGGATTTAAGACGCTGATGGCTGAAATTTATGCATGAATCATCTTCCATAGTTGTCCTTAAGAAAAAGAACTCCCCAAAACGCTGCCAATGCAGTAAAAGCACACTTGGATTAAAAAAAGCCCGGATCTCAACATTACTGAAGCAGATCACCTTGAAAGAGTGGAACAAAAGACAGTCAACAGCCAAAGAAGGTCATCACTGAGAACCTGGTTCGAATCCCCGAGCTGGCTTCACTGTAGGCTCCTGAGCAAGGCCCACATTGTGCTATGTACTACATTGTCTATGTGTGATGGGTTAAATGCAGAGACTGAATTTCACTGCATGTAAATGTATGTGACAAATAAAGCTCTTTCTTCTTCTTGAACGTCCTTCGAGAATCCTGGAAGACTATTGCTGAAGACTACGTAAAGAAATGACAAGAAAGCAGCCTGAGAGAGCTCAGGCTGCCTTGAAGAACAAAGCTGATCACACCAAATACTGACTTTCAAGCTCATTAGAATTATTCAAACTCTGTTTGTGCCTTAAATACTTTATTTTCATGACTCTTTGCCCTTTTCAATAAATTCCTGCACCTATTTCCCATGTTTCAAGTATAAAAAAAAAAAAAAAAAAGAGGGTTGACTCAAGACTTTTGCACAGTACTGTTTATGCCAAGAAATTGCAGGAAGTCTAAATTTCCATTGTTGGAACACCGTTATTAAATCTGAAAAAAATAAAATCAGACGCCTGTTTGTCATTAAAAATTTGGCCCATCTTGTTTGTGGTTATTTCCATCTACCAGTTATAGGTTTACCCTTTCATTGACTTAACCAAACACAAAGTGCCAGAAACACAAAGAACATCTGTACCATAAACTGAATATTTATTATTACCTTTGCCAGAACTGCTTATCTGAATGTATCCATCAGAGCTCAAACTAAGTTTGTAAAAAAAATCCTCAAATAAATATTTAAAGTGTGTAAAAAAGCACACAGGCTTGGCAGTGAAGTTAGGGGGATGTGTTTACAGAGGACTGACCTGATCGCTGTCATACAGCGTCTGTAGAGGACTCCTTCTCGACTTCTGCCCACCGCTGCGTTCACCCACCGTCTCTGAGGCTGAGGAAAAAGCGCATCTGTTATGAAATCTGATAAGCATCCCACAGAATACCACAAGTACCCCCCCACCCACCCACCCGTGGTAATTTCCAGAACTACAACAAAGACAGAATTAAGTTGTTTGGCAGATGTTTAAGTTTTGAGGTGAGTTAGAAGCTAGGTGCGGTCCATGCAACTATTACTGATTAGTCATTAACGTCAAGATTTTATTGAAGTTTAACATGCTGCAGCCTGCTGGGGTGTGAGTGTGGGATTTCTGGGAATGACAAAGCCCAATGCTATGAAGTAAAGGGGTGCAGCATAATCATTTTATTTGATTATCCACTGAAACACTGGAAGCCAGAATTGTAATTAAATAAAAGGAAATTTGATTACTTTCCCAGCCTTACATGATGAACATGGATGGCCAGAGGAACAGTAAATACATGCTGTGCATGTAAATGTACATATATCATACACATCACCCTGAACTGGTCACGGCAGATGACTGCCCCTCTCTGAGCCTGCTGGAGGTTTCTTCCTGTTAAAAGGGAGTTTTTCCTTCCCACTGTTGCCAAGTGCTTACAGGAGGTCGTTTTGATTTTTAGAGTTTTCTCTAAAATATAAAGCACAATATAAAGCACCTTGAGATGACTGTTGCTGTGATTTGGTGCTATATAAGCAAAATGTAATTGAATATTTCACTATTATTATTATTATTATTATTGGTCCAACAACTAAATGCTGCAGTGACAGAAAGCTACTGGGTGGTGTATCATAGGTTTTTTTTTATTCTGTTTGTTTTGTTTTTTAAATGTGCAAATGCACTGTAGTATAGCAGAGCAAACGGAAAATAAAAAAATGCTACATGGGAACAATAAAGTAAACTTTATTGTTTTGTTATTGCCAAATTTATCTCCTCCAGTGCTTTAGAAATTGAACATAAAAGGAGTTTTGGCAGGGCAGAATTTTATGTGTTTTGTCAGACTGCAGTTTGACTGGAAGCATAAAAAGACCTAAAAATTCATTTGGCTTAGAGCCATCATTTGCATACAATAGTTTTCCTCCTGATTTCGGACAACTCAAAATACCTGATCCTCGCTCTTAATCTGGGCAAAGCTGGTGAATGTGGTGCTCCTAAATGCTGCAGGCCTTGGTGCAACAAAGCTGCACCAAAGCCTGCGGCCTTGTTACGGAACGCAGCGGTTACTTCACCCCAACTCTAACAGACTAAACAGAGACTGACCACAGTTAGAAAAATGAAATAAACTCCCAGAACAATATCTACCATCACATCACATATTCTGCAGTCCAACGCGAAGCTGGCAGTGTAAGCAGAGATGAGCACGCGCTGCTGAAACATGACTCACTGATACAACAATGAGCAGCAGGAATCCAGGATACTATAAACTTCCCCAGAGGAGCACGGCTTATTTGATTTATAGAACAAACTCATCACATTGTGCACTTGCCAGCCACAGGTGTTAGATGTCGAATCAACACACACGGAGAGCTGAGTTACTGAGAGGGAGGCTCCCACTTGATCTGTATCCTGTGGATATAGTAAAGCCATATCCTCACACTGTATATGCAATGTACAGTAAATGTTTTTTCCTCAGAGATAAACACAGGCTACAGATGTTCCCTAAATTAAAAACAGCTGTATTCTGGTGCGTTTAGCCAGTAAGTGTCATCCTGGACATATTGCTGCAGTCCATCACCTTCTACGGACAGATGAGATGATTGATACTAATGTTCCAAGTCTTCTGCTGAACTCCAACCACCTGCTGACTGTGCTGTAGTTTCATGCCCCCCTTTGTGAACATTCCCGTGTTCGTGAGTCAACTTTGCTTTTAATATAAGCGAAGATTCCAGGAAGAATAATCCCTGCAGCTTTTTACACAAGTTCGACTTTGCCTCACTTCATAAACTTCCAGGATTTCTTTGAAGAAATCCATATAATTTATGTCCTTTGAAATCTGAACGATTTCAAATATGAGAAATATGCACCACTAAAATACAAATTCGACTGTGCCAGGTCCTCTGCGTGAAAGTCTGGTGAAACGCACGAACTGTTGTTATTTTGAAGCATTTCATTGTATAGTTATGTTTAATCAAAAGTTCCCCCCAATAATCAATTCATGCTCAGGGTAGAAACTGTCAGAAAGTAGTAAAACCATACATAAATATTCAATTATAAGGGGTCGAATCCAAAAAACTAACAAACAATCAAGATGCAAATGAAGTGCAGACTTTGAGCTTCAAGGGATTTAACAAAAATACTGAATTAACTGTTCAGGAAGTACACTCCACCATCGAATCCACCATCTTTAGAGGCTCAAAATGAACTGGACGGTTGACTGAAGAGCAGTTCCATAGCCAGGTGACAAGTGTTCCTGCATTATTTGATGACAAATTAAAAAGATAAAAGATATGGAATTGACTCCAAGTGCTGATCTTGTATTTACTGGCAGTTCACAGCAGCTCTAGAAGGTCCAAAGAAGCTCAGATTCAGCCAAATGCTACAAAACTGCTCAGACAGCGCGTCACAGTGCAAATGGACCGAATGACCGAAAGCATACTGCAAAAAGAGCTCCAGAGTTTCTCAAAGCAAAGAACTAAGAATGAGTCATCCGAGCAGAGCTTAACAGAGCATGCTTTTCAGTTCCCGAGAACAAGACTGAAGGCAGAGAGACCCACAAGCAAGCAGAAACTGAAGGTGGCTGCAGCGAAGGTCCATTAGAGCACCTTGAGGAAGGAAACACAGCATGTGGTGACGTCCATGCGTTCTAGACTTAAGGCAGTCATTGACTGCTTGTCCAGTTACTTTTGAGCATCTGAAAATGGGGGACAGTACAGCCATTTTTATACAGACTGTTGATGTTAAAGCCCTTCAACTGATACTGAAATTCTGCACTTCAGAACAGAGGCAAGAAAAAAAGAGAAACTATATGTCAGAAGATCCACTTCAGGAAATGGTTCTTTAATAAAGCCACTGGCTCAAGACTAAATTCAAGTTTAAGCACACAAGTTCCTGTGAGAGACATGCTTTTAACAGTGCATAAACAGTGAAATAACACCTGTTTTTAGGCTGGTTTTCGCTGGAGTAAACATCTGCAAGCAGCTGTGTGGCTGCAAGTCTAGAATTAGTAATGTAACTCTAACTGCTCAGTGTACAAATGACTCAATGTGCTGTGCCATTATTCAAGTGCCAGTATGCACTAAGGCCTTATGAATAAATCTCTTTTATGCAGTCATTAAGGACCAAAGTTGCATGAACAGCAACATCATGTGTCATCTGGATGCAATTGGATTTACAAGTACTCAGGATGTGACACTAATTAGCTGCTTTAATTTGAGAGAATGATGCCGGTACACTCGAAAAGGGACTACAGAGACCCAACACTACAGTACACAGACTACTGCAAGACTCAGGTGACCACATGTGTGCGCCTCTCTCTCCTCACTGCGGTGTGGTCAGGCCAGTCGCGTCAAGCTGCTTATGAGCTGTAAACCCACTGACACGCTCGCCGTGGAGAAAAACGTGGAAGCGGCGCGACATGCAGTAATGAGCAAACTATACAGAATAATTGGGTATACCTGCGGGGGGATACACAGTCGATCTTGTAAGTGGAATTGCAAGTCATTACTACCAAACAACAACAGGTGGTAGCAGCTACAGAAACAGAAAGCTGCGTAGCGCCTGCATTTTTGTTGGTATTTTATAAAGATCAGATTTCAGTGATATTTAAAATGTGTGACAAGCAGGTTGTGTATTAAGAGCAGCACATCAAGAACAAGAACAATATGTAATCTCTATTGAGTCCAATATGAGTATGGCAGAGTAAGCTGAAGTATGAAGACATACCTATTTAAGGAGAGGCAATACAAAAACACAAATCCATATTCAGTCAGAGGAATCGGGAAAATATTCCTGGTAATTAGAAAGAAATAGATTGGTTTTTTTTATTATTAATCAGTTTGAGGGATTCAATCATATATTTAAGTTCTGCGAGAAACTGAGTGATGTTGGGTGTTGAATTTGCAAACTTTTGTTTGTGAATTAAAAAAAAAATTGCATATATAATAATGAAATATATAATAATGAAATTAAGCATATGTTCGAAATTACAATTTTCAGAGTTGGACCAACATCAGCTCAGATAACCAGCTCACAAAGGTGCACTGACATCACCAAAGCAATCGCATTTCAATACCTGCGCTGTGTGCAAAACGCTGCGAGGGAAAGGAGAGGATTCTCACAGCCGTGCAGAAGCTTTGCTACAAGTTTTATTCACATCATTCATGCAGGTACAATGAATGGAGTCATGCTGCTTCTGGGAGACGCACTCAGGTCATAACAACTGAATGAAAATTTAAAAAAATAAAATAAAATAAACTAAGGAAGAGACGGGAGAAACACCCTTCAGCCATGTTATGAGAGTTTGTCGACTCCACCAGATGGCACTTTGCAACTTTCCTGCTGACAACACACATGCTTGGAATGCCACAACC
>JAVDPK010002393.1:493242-518807 GCA_034780415.1 Cichlasoma orientale | reverse complement strand
GTTGCCCCCCCCCCCCCCCACACACACACCGACCCATTTTCAGAGGATTGGGAAAACTAACATAATTAGGATAGGGATAATAAGGATTGCTTTTAATAACTAGATGAAAAAGGTTGCCTGAAGTCTAGAAACCATGGACATCACAAAATAATGTCTTTCCTCTCTTGAGATGCTCTGCCAGGCCTTTACTGCAGCCACCTTCAATTGCTGCTTGTTTGTGGGTCTTGCATCCAGTTTTGTATTTAATAACTGGAAACCATGCTCTATTGTTCTGAGATCAGATGACCGACTTGGCCATTGAAGAATATCGCATTTCTTTACCTCGAGAAACTCTTGGGCCATTATCTGTGTTGCATCCACGGCTCCTTTTCTCCTCCAAACGTTTCTCTTCCAGTCATTTTGCCACAAGGTAATCTTGTACCACTGAGCATGCTCATTTCGATGTTTTCTGCTAAACACGTCTTGAGTAAAATGAGTGGGTTGCACCTTGTAGTAAACCCTCCATATTTCCATTCATGAAGGCATGTCTTGATTGTAGACTTTGACACTGGTACACCAACCTGTTTGAGACTGTTCTTCCTTAACTATGGAAAGAATTCTGTCATCACCCACTTTAGTTGTCTTCTGTGGTCTTTCAGGCCTTTTGGTGCTGCTGAGCTGACCCGATCATTCCTTCTTTTTTGGTCACTCCTAAAGTTTTTGCTGTCTCTCTGATAGGTTTATTTTGGTTTTTCAGCTTAATGATGGCCTTCTTCATTAACCCCATATTGAAATTCCAGCAGCTACCAAATCCAAGTTCTACACTTTGAACCAGCTTCAGATATTGTATCTGCTTTTCATGGAATAACAAGGGAACAGGCCACACCTGGTCACCATTAATTTTGAGCCTCTGAAAATAGGGGATTATGCATAAAAATGACTGCAACTCTTGTTAAACCCAGTGAATTAAAGCTGAATGTCTTCATTTCAATCAAGTCTCGATTGTTTTGATTTGATTTGACTGTTTAAAATCCACTGTGGACATGTACAGAGGCAACACTGCAAATAATATGTCATTGCCCAAATACATACTTGATGACTTAATTGTACCCTAATTGGGGGGGGGGGGGGACCAGTCTGTTGGCCTAAGAAGAGTAGATGGTACTTTAAATCTTTGGTCCCCTGAAGGGCTGTAATACAAAACTGCAACGTTAGCATCTCTTCTGAAGAACTTGGGCATAAATTAATTTGGTGGAATGGAAGCATTTTTTTCTCCAGCTGATGAGCTTTGGATGAGTACATAAGAGTGGTTCTCTTACTGGACCCACAAATACTTATTGAAATATTGATGATGTTTAAGAAAGGCATTATATCAGAATTTTATAATTAGTTTATATCCTTCTCATCGTAGAGGTTCCTACATTATAAACTAAATGCGTCGGGAGAAGATTTGAAAAGTGAAATCTCAGCAGGGGATTGGAAATCAGCTTGTATTGGACCTCATTCTCAGACAGCAAATAAATGACGCGCACTGAGCGCACAGAGGCTAAAAAAGCACTATTTCACTGTTTTTGTCAGGGCAGAAAGATTTTCAAAAGAGTGACAAGTTTATTAAAAAAAATAATAATAATAAAATCACTTGAACCCTAAGACTTGCTGCATAATTTGTGTCCAGAAGACAACAAGAAGCACCCCAAGAGCACAAACCTCCACCAGGGCGGCTCACCCTCTGGGCAGTATTTACCTTTAAAGGAATCGTGACGTTACCTCGCCCACCGACAGGTGGATGGAGGTTGGTCTGTCTGTCTGTTAGAAGGATAACACAGAAAATTCTAAACGAATGATCATAAGTTCTGTCATATAGTAAAGTTTGTTCATGATCCAAGGAGGATTCTGGATCTAATGATCCAGAATGCTGAAGATTACAGGGTCAAAAAATAATTGACTCCTGTAGAATAAGAAATAAAGACAGTGACATGCAACTAATGCCAACCTGACAGAGTATGACACCATTGGGTGGTGTCTATTGCAGCGTAGTATGGGCACATAGATAATTTGGGGTAGGTGGGGTATGCATTCAACTGAGTCCCCTTCTAGTATTTTGTATATATTAATTTTATTTTCTTTGTTCTTTTTAAATGTATTTTAAGAAACTTGTAGTGCAGTAAGAATCTGATAAGGGCAGCATGACAGATGTTTACTGTGATTACACAAACATTAGGTAGGAGCAGGTCATGGATAATAGGTATTGATTTGGTTTGTAAATAACTGGACATGAATAACTTGAGCTTAATATATAATATTATACTACAGTATGATGCTAGTATAATACAATACTTTCTTTAAAGATGTAACACATTTTGGGGTCAACTTGAAAGAAAGGCAGTAAAATGTAAATGTAAAAGTGAGGTCAGAGGTCAAAGGTGACATGATATTTGGTTGTAAACTATAATGTGATGTTTAGAATCCCAGAATCATTTCCTAAATGTTGCCAGTACAAACAACGGGAATGAGAAACCTAGATTTAAATAGCTCATTGTTATCACTTTGACCTTCAGATCATTCTATTGAGCTTGACGGATAGGTCAGAGGTCAAATGTGGCATGATATTTTAAATCTTTATATGATTCTTTCTGTATGGTGACACTACGCACCCCAAATGTAAGAATCATAGTTTCTAACTTATAAGGCTTTTTGTCAGTTTTCGACCAATAAATCATGAAGCTGACCTCGAAGACCTCGGCGGATGTACGCCAGATTTTAATGCACTGTTAGCGTGACCCCACTCTGCACCCCTACAAAGTTTCATCAGAAATTATTCAAAACAGTTTGAGCTATCGTGCTTACAAAAACAATGACACACAAACGCTACCAAAAAAACATAACCTCCTCTGCGGAGACAATAAAAAACTAATGAGTCTAAGTTTTTAAAATTCAGGCTGGCGACCTGTTGGATGGATGAAAATATGAAAATAGTTTTGTTTTGGGAAAACCAAACATTACCCATTTATGACAAAAAAAATTGTAACCATCCACTAGAATGAATAACGCATATATTGAAAGGGGAAAAAAATGAACTTTTTAAAGGTTTTGGCTCTAACAGAAAGTTAATCCACATTTGATTTCATTTGTGGTTTAGTTGTATTCAGGTCACTTTCTTCAATGTAGTTAGATAATACTGTTATGTATATTGTTTGCAGTGATACCTTCAGTGAAGAAACAGATACAGGACTACTACTTTGATGTTTACAGTATGTTATTACTGTAATTGTAAAGTATTGTTAATTGATCTGAATATTTTCTTCTTTGGATAAATTCCCAAAATGAGTACAGATATATTAATCAATAACCACCAAAAAACAAACCAAAACACCAAACTGGTTTGTGCTTTTATTTTGATATCAAAAAGAACAGATATCAGCTGTTCATCTCTTTGCTTTACACAACTTTAGTGCTTTCACGTTTTTGACCAGCAGTGACGTGTCAGTCCAAAGTGTGGGACACCGAGGGACTCGTCTGTTAAGGGGAAATTTAAATTATATATTTTGTTCCCTCCCATTTTAAGCAATGTCTGGAATCTCCAGTGAATTATTAAAGAGCGCTGGAAAAGACAGGGAAAGGCTGGGGCCACACTGGCCTCTTATTCTCATTCATGTACATTACCTACATAACATACACAATAGTTCATTTTGTAAATGAGAGACTAAATTACAAAAGCAGAAACAAAGGTATTCCATGTGAGTGAAACATTATGATTATTTTTAGGCTTAACAAACACGTCTTTCTTTTTGGAGGTGAGTTTGTCATTTTTAAATTTTGCACATTTTAAATCCTGAAAGGTTTGTTTTGCTGCAGAAGTGTTCGGTGATTTGTAATCACGCTCCAATGATGACGCACTTGTGCTGCAGCATTTTGCCAACTTCTCTGCATGACACTGTGAGTCCAGGATAACAATGGAATTTCTGCTCTGTCAGTTTTTCCAGCGTAAATAAAGGCGATCGCCTCCTGGGGACAACCAAACTATAACCTCTTTGGCTTTTGCACAGCATTTACAAAACCAGGATCAAAAAATAATCCATAAATAACAGATATGCATGTAACACATATCCTAGCTCGTGTTTAACCTCCACGGGAGAGCGCGCTGTACTGAGCTGACCACTGCTCCTGTTCTTAGCCTTCAGGCCGCGAGTTGGCGAAGCCTCATGCATCTTTTACTTCCAGGTTTAGCTAATTAGAGCAGTGAGGGCTTCCTGCAGAACCGTTTTTGACCTCTGACCTCCTTGCATTCCTAATGTCCATTGTCCCAGGCCTCATGGTTTCTCCCTGGGAGAAGTCAGAATGGGTTAGGAGACACGCGACTGATCAAACCGCAGGCCTGATGGCAAGGCGGTGTGAAGCCTGCCAGTGTTTACTGTCTGAGAATGGAATGATGGATAAAGGCTGATGGGTCACTGCTGGCAGGAAGTCAGAGCGCATTCTCCCAGCGACTGACCAATCAGACGAGAGGTGTCAAGCAGAGTCAATACATGGTCAAAGGTCAAAGAAGCAGGCTTGGCTTGGCCAGCTGTCTGTTTGAATCTGCTGTGAGGGAACACAGATGGATCACTGAACGGACTTACCTGGGCACAAGCCCAATGCCCAACGGCTGCAAAATGTCACTGACACAGACAAAAATAAGATGCAAAACAAATAATTTTAAAAACAACAACATAAACATGCAGAACAGCCACAAAACCACAAACAAGTACAAAAAGTAGGAGAATCTCAGGCATGTTCTCGGAGTCATTCCATATAAAATCGGTCACAGCTAATGAAAGTTCTCTTCTCATCCCTTCAGAATCAGCTGGGGTTTTTTGTACAGTAGCTTTAGTATGGCTAATGAAGCCATGCAACATGTTACCTTCATATTATGAGAAGTTACAGGCCCTCAAAGTACATAGGGGTGGGTCAAAATCTGCCTGTTTAATTCACTTTATTTTATCAAGCATTTTTGAGCCTTTCTTAAGTACAGGAGGTATCCACATCAAATTTTCAGGTATGAAAACCACAACCCTACCCTAGGTAGTGACCGAAAGAACGAGATTGAGAATACACGCAGTAGAAATGAGCTTCCTCCGAAGGGTGGCTGGCCTCTACCTTAGAGATAGGGAGAGGGGTGCAGCCATTTGGGAGGTGCTCAAAGTACAGCCGCTGCTCCTCCACATCAAAAGGAGCCAGTTGAGGCGGTTCAGACATCTGACTAGGACGCCTCCTGCGCCCCTCTTGGGTGAGGTGTTCTGGGCATGTCTTACAGGGAGGAGGCCCCGGGGCAGACCCAGGACGCGCTGGAGAGAGTATATCTCTTGGCTGGTCTGGGAACGCCTCAGTGTCCCCCCCCCCGGACGAGCTGGAGGAGGTGGCTGGAGAGAGAGAGTTCCGGACTTCTCTGCTTAGGCTGCTGCCCCCGTGACCCGACCTCAGATAAGTGGAAGTAAATGGATGGATGAAAACCTCAAATAAGCTCTGTTAAAATGGTTTCAACAGCAAAACTGCAACAACTGACACAGAGGAACAGAAAATTAATACACTGGATGTTTTATTTGTTTCCTGTTAATTCAACAGAGAAAACTTGAATGAAAAAGGGCACTTTAGATGAACTTTGAAATGTCACATCACCATGAAGGCAAACACAAGTTATATCATACCTGTACTGTCAGGCTCAGCTTCTAGCCACAGTTTCTTCTGTGTTCTGACTTTTTCTGTCATATTTGAACACTCGCCAAAAGTTACATTTGAAGTTCTGTTTAATCAAGGAATTAAACCCGCGCTGATGCTGAATGAGTGAGCAATACACATGCAGCCTAAATAACATGTAACCAGGATTGGTTTGCAACTTCAACTTTAACCTTCTTTCTGTAATCTTCAAACTTTTGTTCTCCATCCAACCTTTTACGACCTTATTTTAGAGCAAATTCTGCATTTTTGTTTAGTGCTTTATTCTTCTTTTTTTTTTCTTTATCAGATTTGATTCTAAGCATGCAGTTATTATGTCCTGGTGACCAAAGAAATTTTGATAATGCTTCAAAATAAATGCACAAATAAATCAGAAAAGGATCTTCCAGATGGCTGTAGAGCTGTGAGATTAGCATGTTAGCATTCTCTTGGGAGAGTTGACACGCTGATGTTAGCATTTAGCTCAAAGTACCTCTGTGTAAATAAAGCATTATGACTATAATCTTTGTGTATGTATGTGTATGTGTCTATTTTTACTGTATGTTATGTACTTTTATTCTGAACCATTTCCTGCATTATCCACAACGCAATACTGCCAGATTTGGTATCAATCCGATACCAAGTAAATATAGGGCCAGTATCGCGATACTCATACCAATACTTTTTAATAATTATGAAGAATTTTCATGAGGTTTAAGTGTTTTGTGATTTTTTTCCTTTGGATCAATAATTAGTTAAAAACCAAAATAGAATTGGGCAAAGTTTATAGATAAATAGAAAATAATTGATCAAAATAAAAGTTTGTATTCTGAAACAATAGAACAGTAACAAAACAACCTCCCCCATACATTGTGATGTCTCGATTTTTTTTCTTAAATAGAGTGTACAAAATGATCACTCAAGAACAAATTAAAGCTTTTTTTTCCAGGTAGAGTGTTTTCAGAAATTATAATACAAAAATGTAATAAAAAAATATCCCTTCATTCACTAATTTTCTGATTTTGTTCTTAAATAAACAAGCTGTATAAAATTATCACTCCACATTATGAAACATTTAAAGCAAATTCCTTTTTTCCAAAGTAAAATATGTTACGTGTCATGTGACAGTATAACGTCAAAACAGTGTGGGGAGGGGAGGAGCAAAGTGTGCCCGCTCTGTGCTGTGACAGGAGCGGCACTTAAACAGTCAGCTCGCATCTTTGATGAAACCGCAGCACTGCATACAGGAGAGAAACTGAACCTAAAGTATCGATCTCATTACACTGTTATTGATCAATATCAATACCAACATTGGTATCGATATTATCGATATTTGGATCGATCTGCAAACCACTAATAGTTGCAGCTTGTGCACCCTTGAGAAGCTCCCCTGAGCACAGACTGGACTGATAAGTACTACTTTCTAACTCCACACAAACTCACTCACAGCTGCATTCAGGCCCAGCTGGCGCTGACTCCAGAGACATCAGTTGAGGCAGTTTGTATCAGACTTCAAATCCATAGATTAAGCATAAAGTAAGCAAAAGGAAAGCACTGGAACTGTTTCCCAAACCTCTGCTTTTCCTCTGTCCAGCAGTTTGTTTTATATAATGACAAGAAAAGTTACATACTACTGAGGGGGAAAACACAACCCATCTCTGCCTGTGTCTGTTTATGTGATCCGAGCACAAAACCTCCTCCCTTACTAGAAAACCTGCCCTGAGAATTTATTGCAAACACATTTCTTTTGCAGAAGAGGAGGATTAGGACAGAGAAGAGGAAGAGGGAGGAGGAAGCTGACTCTGGATCGTGGGGAACATCATGTACAAAAAGAGCAGGCTGCAGTGATGGTTATCAATGCAATGTGAAGAGACAGTCTAAAACAAATACAGGTGCCTTGCAGGCATGCAATTTGTGTGACTGAGTAGAACAAAACGTATGTTGATGCAACAAAGTTTGCCCTTCACAGAGTATTCCAGTTTTTCTAGAGTCCTAATTATAGTGTAAAATCTATCGCGCACAGGAGAATGACATTTGTGAGACTGCGCTGCCCTCTACCGGCCAATGAGTGTCATCAGCGGGTACAAATCAGGGCACAGGTGAGTCACACTGAAACAGAGACTCTGCTGTATACTTTAATACAAAAACCTGAATGAAACAGAGATCATCTTCCTTTCATATGAAAACGTTTTCTTTTGAAATGTATTTATTTGTGTATAGTTTAATCTCTGACAGTGAGTGAGTGCAGTGAGTAGCTTCAGCTTCGTCAGCACCTCAGCCTTCTTACAGGAAACAGAAAAGACACTACCAACCATGAGTTGTGTTCCAGCAAATGCAATTAAAACGCAATGAGTCAATGACCACACTGAAAGTCCTCAAGGACAAGGAGGAAACTCACACACATGCAGGTAAATCATTTGCAAAAAGTACAATGGAAAGGGATTTTTCTAGTCATCGTGAGTGTGCAGCTGTAAGGCCAGAGGCGATTACATAAGCACGGGTTTCACCAGACGGTCAGTCATGATAAAGAGTGTGTTGAAATCAGCAATGATTCTTGACTTCTCAGTGATTACACTCCACACACCATCAAAGGTTTCAGTTTCCTAGTGGCAGCTTGCAGCTTCATCTCCGCCTCCAAAGCTGCTGTCAGGTTACATTTAAGTCATTTTAAAATGTAATGACAAAGATTTCCCACAGACACACATCAGCCAGAAGACAGGAAGCAAGGAAGTCAACTCCACTGTGGTTTGTTAATCGAGCCGTTTCAAATGCTGTTTCCTTATTTGAGGGCGGTTGAGTAAAAAGAAGTTTCCAGTCGGTTGTTGCAAGACCCCAAGTAGAATTTACAGGTGGAAAAAAACTGAACTGAAAAAAAAAAATCACTATTATGTTTATTTTGACCACTTCTGATGAATTGTGTATATATATATATATATATATATTCCTGTTATACCTATACAACTACACATGCTCACACATGACAACAAAGAGATGCAAAAGGGCGCTAAAGATACAGTATAAAACACCACACGGATCAACCACCACATTAAAACCACCTGCTTGTTGTTGTGTAAGTCTCACATGTGCTACTAAAACAGCATTGGCTCACTGGGCATGAACGCGGCCCATGTTGGGATGTCCTGTGGTGTCTGGTATCAGGAAGTTGGCAGAAATATCTTTACTTCTTTTGGGCTGAGTCTCAGATGGTCAAGCATTTTTCAGTTCCTTCCCAGAATGCTCTGTAAAGATCGGAATCTGAGGAGTCTGGAGGTTTGGAGTGTGGGTCATTGTCTCGGGCTCTTCGTTGTGTACCTGGGGCTGTTCCTGAGCAGCCTTTGTGGGAAGGAAAGGCTCATCGCCCTGATATACGAGCTGTTGTCACTGGAGAGAATAGGGGTATGAGGTTGGTCTGCAACAGCTTTTAGTTGAGTGGTACCTGCCACAGCCACATGATTTCAAGGACCCGGGATTTCCCAGCAGGACACTGAATTATAACAAGATAATTAATAATAATCACTTCACCTGTCAAGGGTTTTAATTTTGCTGCAGATTGAAATACAGTGAGAACCAAAATGAGTGCAAATATGAAAAGGAACTTTAAACAGATGCAAAACCAACACAAGGGCACAACACAGCTGAAACGGGACGCATAACAAAGGCAGAGATGATAAACATCAAACAACTCCAACGAGAAGACTTCAAAGAGTAACAAAGAGATATAAAACAACTACAGAGAAATAATGTATCCATACAAACAGCTACAAGCAACGCAAAACCACTTCAGAAAGACACAAATCCACCCTAAAGGAACAAAAAACACCGTCAAAGGTATCGAGCAACTACAAAGGGATTCTAAACAAATAAGAAATGTGGAATTTATGGAATTTGTTGTATATCCTCAAAGAGGCACATAAGAAGCATAAAAAGATGCAAAACAACTACAGAGATGGAATATCTCCACAAAAGGCACAAAGTGTTACACAACTGCAGAGAGATGCAGAACAACTTCAAAGAGGAACAAAACCATGAATGCAATTACACACAACTAAAATCAGGGTTGTTTGATTATTTAGAGATGGTTAAAAACAAGGAGACACAAACAGATCAACAAAAGTAGCCACTCATGGTTAAGGTGTGCACTACACTGCCAGTACACTGCAACACCCACAGTTTGATTTCATTTCAATGCTGGGGGTTGGAAAAGGCTCTGGTGAAGCAGCGAGACTACATTCCCTTTGTTATTTTTCAACCAGAGATGGAAAAAATATTCCTTTACCCAGTTACTCTGTGTTATTAAGAGGAGCTGGTTACATGCCATCTTTGTTTCATGCGTTGCAATCACACACACACACAGGAAGAAGTTGGTTAAAGTTGCAGCTTTACAGAGTTCCCCTAATATCTGTTGATCGTCAGTTTCACAAGGCAGCACTAATGGAGAAACTGGCAAACTGAGATGCTGGTAATGTAATATAGTCCTTCTTCATTCCTTTACATGTACATGCAAATAAACTGTACGTAAAGCAAAGCGTTACACAGGTAGAAGGAACTCGGGTCCATTTCAGCTCACAGCCCGTCATCAAAGCTTCCCAAACCTTTAAACAGGCCTGTGTGTCTGTGTGCGTCCGGCATAACAAACATCAGTGAGTCACTGAGCTCGTGACACTCACAGACTGTCCTCAGACAAATGAGCATCAGCCTAATAAAACTCATCAAAGTGCTTGTCGTCATGGCAGCCCGTGCAGGTGACAGCGGCCTCAGATGCGAGCAGGTGAACCCTTCAAAGGCTTCGCACCAACCTGGACGCTATTGATCACGGCCGCCATTTGTGGAGGCTGAATAGTCCCACAGCAACCTGGAGGAAATGATGCTATTATCGCCCCGCTGCTCTCTGATGCAGGTGACATGAATGGGCCGACCACTTCAACGGCATGATTTTGATGCAGTGCACTTGTGCATAAGCAGCACTCGAAACATCCACCTCTAGTTATTTCAGCTGTGCTGCACGACGAGCAGCCAATGGCACCAGGGCCACTGGAACTATGTGGTACGAAATGAATAAATGGAAAATATTTAATGAATTCATTGCAAAAATGAATATATAAGTGAATATTAATATTTAACTGCATTTTTAAACTATTGTTTTTACTATATACTGCTGCATTTATGCATTATTTACATGTGTCATTAATTTATTTCATGCTTTATTAAATTTTAACCACGTTATGGTTTCCACACAGGATGATGCACAGACACAGTTTAACCTGTGGTGCAGTCTGGATGTGGACAACCAGGGTAAAAATAGGAACTGAATGCAAGTTTGTTTTTGTGGTACAATTAAAACAGGTTTGCTGGTGTTGTGTGACTCAATTATATGAAATTCACCTTGTATCCCTTCTTTATATTTGATTTGATCTGAATGTGAAGTGTGCTTTACAATGCAAGAGATTCAGTCACATCATAAGCAGTTCATACAATATGCCACAGGTTACTGTCAATCTAAATAGCTTCTCAGTCCAGTTAAATCCAATGAGTAGAAGATTTTATTATAAAACATAGACACTATAAACAGAATGAATGTGTACTGTATGGCTAAGAGTAGTTTATAACTTGCTTCATGCACTAAACCAATAAAATATTGGACAGTAATTTAATCAGTCATAGAAATCCATGATCAGGTTCTCTTATTCTAGAATCCTGAAACAATTTGACTTTTGGAAGTCACATGAACCGTAAACTGAGTTACACAAACGACAAACTGCAGGTGGATACGCCTTTATTTAACATTGACAGAAGTAGTCTACATTTTCGACACAAACCAGCTTCTACAAGACATACATACATTTAACATACATACAATGCAGAGACAGTACAATTCAACAAGCAGTCATTAAATTAAAAACTGAGTTTTTGAAGTACAAACACACAACCATCAGTATAATGCAGGTGGAAATTTCCTCACTTATTTGAAACATCTGAAAGGTTTCCAGGCTCAACGCCTCAGACGTTTCTCTAAGTGTGAAAACTCTGGTGCTTCCACAAAGCAAAGATAAATATTGACAATGACATGTATACATCGCAAACTCAGCTTAAAGACCTGCAAGAAGGATGTATGGAATGATGAAGGCATGGTGATAACCTATGCATGCACCATAATTGTGCATCCATTCAAACCCTGCTAACAAGCCAATTCTTAAATCAGTCAATTTGAGTGTGTACACCCCTCTGTGCACGAGAGGTGAATGACATGCTTTGAAGTTGGGGATTGGACGAAGGGTTTGGGCCACCATCAGGTGCTTCTGCAGAGAGACATCAATCCTTGCCCACCTAATTATTTAAGGTTACAGGCAAGGACGTCAAAAACAGCCCAAACACACACACACTCGCACAGGAGAGGGGTGTGGTGGTGCTTCTCTGAGAATGACACGCTGGTGGAGCCCAGTAGAAACATCAGCAGAGTAACCCCGCTGTTCAGCAGCCAGCTGTCATATCAGATTCCCTCAGCCAGAGCCAAAAGATGCACACATCTTCGGCCCTGACCACCTCTATTTCCCTTGTAGCTCCCAGTCCCACTAAGTGAGTGTTTTACTGGTTCAGGTGCTGGCCATGGTGGTAGGTTCATCCTGAGAAATAAATGCCCTGTAAAATGAGGGCCTGGAGGTAAGGCTGAGCTTAAAGGGTGACTGGGAGTTAGGAGGCAAGTGTTTGGTAGGGGAGTCTAATGTGAGAGCAGCCTGCTAAACGAGCAGGGTTTAACCTCAGCAGCCGGCCTGTGTGATGTCTCCACCGGAACTTTTGGTCACATCCAAAGTGGTAAAGACCTAGAAGGTAAAGAACACACAGCAACATAGTTAGCATCTTTAATCTCACCTGCAGCTTCTCACTGGCTGGAGAGAGTTAGTTCCACACTTAAGTTTTTTAAATAATAATAAAAAATAGAGCAGAACATGAAACTTCAGTGGACATAATCCTGAAATATCAGTGCTTTGTGTTCCTTTGGGATGAACATGTGGTGTAAACAGTCATAAAATGAAATGCACATATTGTAAAACCATCAAACAAGGAGATCCTCAGCAGCCTAATGCACTGCCATTAGCACCAGCACGCATTAACATAATGAATAATGATGCTCCCTAATTACACCAATTACTACAAAGCGTGTATCACTACACAGAATATTCAAACACTGATTCTGTTTAAGATCTACTAAGTGCTACATATGATTAAAATCCTCTTCCCCTCCAGCGAGTGTGACCTCTAAAAACAGACATGCAAATGCTTTAAAGATGCCGCCTGCTGCTCTTTGGACTGCCTTCTTATCCTGTGTGTCTGATAGGACAACCGCAGACACACACAGCTTTCTTTCTGACTTCAGCATATTTGCTGTGCAATTTTGTTTCCTGTTCTTACTGGTTGGTCAAAAGTACTATTGCAACACGCTGCAGAAAAGAACAGTTATGTCATACTGGACCCGGGGTGGTTTTAGACTGAGACTTGTGGTCTTAGTAGTCTAATAGTCTGACTCAACGAGAAGTTGTGATTCATTGCAGACAGTCAACGTTTACCAATACAAAACGTTTCCATTTTCTAAAAATTCAGCAAAGGGCCTGAAAACAGGCCAGCTCTATTTTTGTCTGGTGCTGTTCAATTTGACTCAAACCAGGTAAAATAACCTGATACAACAGCAGCAGCAACACATCTGTTGAACCACTATATACTGCTCAATATTTTCACAAACTGAGGCCCAAAAATAAAGATAAATACAGTGACAAATGTGGGGTGAAAGACAATCTAATGTCTGAATTTATGGTAAATTAGTCAAACTTAAAAAAGAAAAAAACATACAAAAGTCTTTGTGCAACTGATGCCTTCAGGTGTTAATCTGAAGTTGTCTCTTGGTTTGATGTTAGTAAAGGTCAAACATCGTTGCCCCGCAACTCCATTTGAGTCAACGATTTACATGCAAGAAATTTACAAGTGTGTGTGTCAGACCTCAGTGCAGAGAAAGATACCCATGTAAATTCAATGGCAGAATTGTCTTTTTACCTCAGCACAGGTTGGGTGGATGCCGATGGTGACGTCCAACTGCTCCTTGGTGGCACCACATTTCATGGCTACACCGAAGCCCTGTGTCACCTCTCCTGCATTCGGTCCCAGGTAGTGGAAACCGATGACTCGATCCTGCAGTGTGGCAGAGACAATAAAAGCACAAGGAGCTGAGGTTGGTGGCTGCTACAAATTCAGAGGCATATGGTGATGGTGTTTTAGTAGTTCTAATCTTACATTGTCCAGTTTATTGCAGATGATCTTGGCATAGCATTTGTTGTTGTCCCTGCCGGGCACGGTGAACTCCAGAGGCCAGAAGAGACTGTGGTACACCTGAACATAAGAGACCAGAAACACAGTGAGGGTCCATGACATAAACCTAAAAGAGTCAAAATAAATACAATTTTGCTGTCCAACTTTAGTTTGCAAGTAATACACTATGTATTTTCTGGCTAGCATACTGTGGCAAACAAGTAACAACCTGAGACAACCACAATCAAGCTGCAAGCAGTGACCTGGAGCAAAGTTCAGTCAGGTGAGCCCTGCACGCCATCAATAATTCAGGCGTTACCTCCAAGTTTTCCTGGCCATACAGCTCAGTGGCTTTCTCCTCTGACAGACCGCAGGAACCATACTCCAGCGGGGTGAAGACTGTGGTGGGAACATTGATGTAGTCGCACTACAAAAACAGAGTGTTTGGCTGGTGATTAATAAAATCCTCTCATGTCACAAAGGGTTTGTGCACAAGTTCATCATTTTCAGCACAAAACATTGACACAACTCTTTGTTTTCCTTCCATTTCAATGGCTTATTTTAGTTTATAATACTACTTCTGCATAATAAAACTAATTACATAGTAATTACTTAGACAAAAGTAACCCTTTGAAGTCAGATTATGTGTCTTAATGGCACACTAACATTCAGTTTCTATCCTACATAACAGGTCTTGATGCCCCTGAATTTTTTATGTCCATACTACTATTGTGAGTACTACGAGAAACAGTTCAGTTTACTTCTAGTATCAGTGAGTTGGTTGTTCTATAGTTTCTGATATGAAGGTTATAATGTACAAATAGATTTTAGAATGAGAGAACAGACAGAGCCATAAATAGACTTTACAGCTTATAGGTTTATATGCAAATCAAGGTATGCAGCTACTAACACACCTTGATTGTTGCTCCTCTGTAGAGGCGTCGGGCCAGTAGCTTGCCAGCCTGGATGGCTACAGGTGTCAGCTCCCACTTGCCTTCCAGGATGTCACCAATGGCATAGATATGGGGCACATTGGTCTGCTCTTCATCATTCACTGGAATTTTTCCATTCCTGCAAGATGGTATGGAAAGGTCAGTGAGGGGGAATAACTCACACTTCAAATGAAGAGGACTCCCCATTTACATGCATAAATTGGAATCTATCATATAAACATTCAAACCAGTGCAGTGCAGTACCTTTAGTATCAGTGATATTCTAATCTCTGTAATAAAATGTGGTCAGCAGTATCAAGTGCTGAACTGAGGTCTAGCAGAACAAGCACAGAGATGAGTCCACTGTCAGAGGCAATAAATTATAAAAGAGTAAAATGTCATTTCCTCTCCAGCTTACAGGTACCTGCTTTAGGCTGTGCATTTGAGAATCAGGCACTTTTGATTCGAGGCTCTCTTTTTCAGAGGAGCCACAGTATCCACAGTTGTACGGTGCGAGGAAATAAAACTACAGACAAGACCATCGACCTCTGTGGGAGTCGAGTTTCTGTAGCTGCTCTGCGCTGTGTTGGCACATGGCACTGAAGAAGATAATAATGGACAAATTATATCCTTAAACTTAGTTACAGCACTTTCAGAAAGACTTCTACTGTAATGCCATTTATTCCTCACTGCTGTGTAATCATTATTGTAAATTTAAATGATATTAAGCAATGATCAGAAAAAAGGGGGGGGGGGTTCAGGGAATACAGTTAAATATTCAGTTTCTATGCCATATGTCAGAACAAGATCAACTCTGGATAGTCACGTTTTGTGTTTTTAAAAAAATGTGTCCAGATTTTTAAAAATGAGAGGCGCTCCATCCAAAGTGGGGGTGATGCCGTCTCTCCTAACAAGACCAGGTTTTGTCAGAAAGTTTCTCAATTATCTATAAAGCTCACATTAGCAGAACAAGCAGAGATGCATTCACTGTCAGTGTTTTTGGACACCACTCAGACAGCCAGCAATTTAAGGAGAATATGCAGCTAAACACGTCACTCCTGGTCCGGTTGAGGAGGGGTCCAGAGAAAACTACAGAGTGCGACAGTGTTTTAGCAAAATTACACACCAACTCAATAGTAATTTTAATGACTTCTGATTGACTTGACTGGGTCTCATAACTGTCGATGTGAATTACAATGTTATGAGATCTACGTTTAGCCTTAGCCAGCCATTCCCTGCTGTCGCTGGCTCTGGCGCCTGGAAGACAATCAGCTATGGTTGCTGGAGTCTCTGGCTTCATGTTTCTCTGAATAGTGTCGCCTTTAACCAGAGTTTTTTCGATTTCTGCTTAAGGCTACGCTTCCCCCTCACAGTCACCCAGCCAGGCTGACTTCCCAGCTGCTCAGAAAGACCTGCTAGGGGGCTGCTAACTGGAGCTAAGCTACTTTGGCCAACACCAAACACTGGGGTCCTGCTAGTTATAGGATTATTTTCAACAACAGCTGGAAATAAGTTGCTATGTAAATTTGTAATTAAGCTACACAAAACACCACTGTGTAACAGCAAGTGATAAAGTACTGCAATGAGAGACAAAAAAAATAAAAAATTGATAAAGACCTGTTCTGCTCTTTTCCAGCTCCATATAGTTTATATTTAGACTCTAGGGTAGCTTTGAACAATTTACAGTGAAAATAACCCTCGTTTATTCTAAACTGGGCCTTGGTACAACCCTGCAGTTCATCGATGGCCTGAAACAACAAGAAAAGTCTTTTAAATTGAATTACAGAAACTTCGCACAGTGGGTGAGGCTTCTCAGCTCACAGTCAGAGCTGTGCGCCTGAGAGGACCATATTAGGGATATCCACAGTCTATGAAATCATAGAGTCAAGATTAGAAAAAACAGAAACACTGTTCAGAGCCGAGTGAAGCCTGAATTTTTGGCTCACAGGAATTACTTGCAGATATACTGACCTCATTATGACACTGTATCCATGTTTAACATGAGCATATACCACTGTAACAGCGCGTGTATGACAATATAATAAAGAGGACCTATTATGCTTTTCAAGTTAAAAAAAAAAAAAAAGGCATTACTGTTACAGAAACTCTTTTTGCTTGATATTAATGCCAAATATTATATCTGAACAACTGCCTGTTTTCCTTCCCTTTTCTTGCTGTTGAATTCCTATCAGCGGAAGGGGGAAAAGAAAGAAAAGAATCAAACTATATTTAACATCATAATTCTGAACACTGAAGATGCAAAAACGTATTGAAAACAAAGGACTACAGGAATACCACAGATGGATGACTAGCTCTGAGGTCACACTTAGCAAAAAGGAGAAACACAGTTGTAGTAGTATCCATATCACTGCCAGTAACCTGCACTGTACAGCAGTAGAACCAGCAAACCAGCTGTTGGCCTGTCGGCTTCATCTAAAAATTACTATGGTCATAAGATGGGGCCATATGACTCCGAACACTTTTTAAAGCAGGTCTCATGCTGTTTTAATCCCTGCCAGCCTCACAAGCTCAGCTATTCAGTTATTCACAGAAGACTGGAAAGACTAAATCTTTACAGAAAACACTGCATTTTCTATGCTGCATTAACAAAATCAATAATTAACGGCATAATGTGTCAGTCTGTAAGAATGTTTTTCCAGACTTGAGCTCTGATATCGTAAGTGAACAGAAAATAGAGACAACAGGAAATTTATTTTTAAAAAGCCATAAGACGTAACCAGAACAAAAAGCCATTAAATGTAAATACATCCTTTGTTCTGTCATTTAATGCCAATGTACAGCAGTGTTCTCAGCTTACTCGCAAGTCATCCCCATCTTCCCACCAAATTCCCCAACACACTCTCCCCCCGCACCCCACGCTGCAAGAACTGCTGAATCACCGTGACTGTACTGCGAGTGTTAAAGGGACAGCTCATTGTGTGTAATCGAACAAATGTAGATGGGAACAGCATATACAACAAGATACTGGACTTACTTTGGGTTGACCTTGACTCCTGCCTTGTCCAGGCCGATCTTATCCGTGCATGCGTCTCGACCCACTGCTATCAACACCTGAAGAACAAGAAAACAGCTTCAACCCAGAGTCATTAGTGCTTTATTCGCACATGAATGACCAAGTGTCATAAATGCTGCATTATATTAATAATGTCTTATTTTTGTTCTTAGATCCTTTTACACAGTTTGACAGTAATCCTGTGTGTCTGCCAGTTGTCACAATGACACGGCAGCTTTTCAAGACTTGTATGAGAACTGATTGGTACATTTTTACTGTACAAACGTCAGTATCCCAACATGCCAAAATCATAGATTAAGTTAAAATCATCATATATTTGGTCTATATTTATCCAAGAGTTAAACAATAACAATGAAAATAAAATGAAAACAAAAATGTACTACAGGATACTAGTTATCTGAATACTAAACATAGTTTCTTTCACAGGAATAAACTGTGAAAAGAACTACGATTAAAAGTTACTCACTCCTGTCACAGACTGAAGAGTTGAGGGGAAAAAAATGAATGGATACATACGGTGTTGTACTCGCCCTCGATGATCTCATCAGTTTCTGTGGACTTGGCCGTCACCTTCAGCCTGCCAGGAGTTCCTGCTTCCAGCTGCTCGATCTGACACACATAATTGAAGAGAGAAGGCTTATGATGCACAACGGTAAATCATCAATTTTTTATACACAGATCAAAGTCTACTGACCACCTGCTGATATCACTATAAGTCAAGGCCCTTTTCAAATTGACTCATTATGTACAGTATGCCTACATTTTGATAGATTACAGCAATTACCAATGCATCTAGGCACACTCTGACATATCAGCCTGTTACGACACTTTCACTAAATCACAAACAGCAGGTTGTGTTAGCACTTACCTTTGTGGGTACATATTTGCGGATGAACTTGACGCCATGCTCCTCCATGTGTTCTCCAGCGCGGTTGGCCATGTCCTGGTCAAAGCCCCTCAGCAGGATGGACCGTACCATGACGGTGACATCGAGCCCCAGGCCGGCCAGGAAGCCGCCACACTCCAGAGCCACATAGGATGCCCCGACCACCAGAGTCTTCCCCGGGCAGTAAGGCAATGAGAAGAGGTCATCGCTGGTGTAAAACAGAGGGGAAGTTAAAGCAAGCTTCTGAGCAGCTAGTTTTGCAAACACAAACACACAAAAAAAACTTCTCTTATTTGTCTCCACTGAATTTAGCAGGTGTGACACATCCTTCTGCTAATTATAATCTGGACTGGAGTCCACACCCTGTACGTCCTCTTTTAAAACTTACAGGGTGTGGAGAGAAGCTGTCTTTTTAGCCCTTTACACCCTTTAGCCACATCGTGGATTATTTAACAGAACATGATTCAAGATGCTCCTCAGTGCTGCCCTGCACCCCATTCACACAAGCTTCAAGCTGGTCACTCACCTAAGTTTTAAATACATTTTCTTAAGAAATTAGCAAAAAAAAACCCCAAAATGCTGAAAATAATTTTTATTTGAAGTGATTAATTTCAGTAGCTGACCATAAAAAGGACCAAATCTGGTTTATTATCCAACAACAGCTGCAGGATCTGCAGAAAATCCCTGAACAATCCCAACCAAGCCTGGGCTTGTTTCTTACATCATTCAACCACCTCTGACTTTAGACTTTGTGGAATAAGTGAGCAGCCAGTGCCAAGAGGAGCATAATCAAAGACACCTGAGGATAACCACACACCGATATTCATACAGGAGGGAGATTAATAAATGCTCTGAGGCATGGCCACCTGACAGATCATTAAAGGGTGCATTTGTTTTTAGAGATCACGCTCTATAGGAAGTGGCCTGGTGTGACACTTATATGAGACATCTGTGAACTCACCCACTGGTCTAAAAAAGAGCTCTGGATGAAGCTTCAGTAACACATCACTGTATAATGTCCGTACTGTCAGATTTTATGTGTACTCTGTGCAATCACCTGGTGATGCAGTACTCCTTGTCTCCAGGAACGCCCAGGTAACGTGGCCTCTCACCCGTAGCCAAGACAAACTTGGCTGCTGTGTAGAACGTCTCCTTCCCTCGTTTGTTTGTAGCCTGTCAGAAAACATACAGGAAGTCTTATCCTTATTGGACTTTTCTGAAACATCTACTGTTTGCTTGGTGTGCAACTAGTGAGGTGATCATAAGCACCAAAGCCAACAACAGCAACACTGAAAAGCATTGAAGTATTTGTGCAACGCCGTTCAAGACAAACAAAATAATGGTTAACACAGCAGGCTCGACGTGATTTCAAAGCTGACAGCTTATGCAGATTGGCAGCGAGTTGTGGGATGGTAATGTGAGCAAGTGCAGAATGAAAAAGTATTCATTCTATTATGAAACAGATAAACTGCTGCATTAGTTTCCTGAAGGTTCCTTTACATTAAAAAGTAGCCAGTTACCTTGATTTTGTGTGGTTCAACGAACTCTGCATAGGCATTGACATAGTTGACATTCTTGTCCCTCAGTGCTACCCTGTAGCCCCAGTTCAGGGAGCCAATGTAGTTATTAACAGCTGTCTTCATTGTCTCCCAGTTGTGCTTCACTGAAGACAGACAAACACTTATCAGTGGAAAGACAATGAGGGCCTCGCCTCTGATTTACCACAGCAAGCCGGTGTGACGTCACCCCTTTGTGAGCTCACCTGTTTCATCAAATTCCCAGCCGAACTTGCGTGCGTCCTCCATGGCTGTGCCCAGCAAAGCCGTCTGGTGCATCAGCTTTTTGGGAATGCAGCCCACATTCACACATGTTCCACCAAGACCTGATCGCCACAACAGAGCACAACAAAACCTTTGGTTAGCAGCCACAACAGATCCAGACTAACATTGCGTCATATGAGTCTTACTAAATGGGAAACACCATACCCCAAGTGGTTCCTTTTGGTGTGGGCACAACATAATCCAACACCATGACCTTCTTCCCCAGTGTAGCAGCTTCCTGTTGTCAAAGAATACATGTTATTGTTGGATTGCACAGGCTTATGACACAAACAGAAGTGGCGTAAGTGAATGTAGCGTTACGTCATCATTAGTTTCACGCTGACTGACAAATTGCCAAGAACAAAAATGCACAACAGACCAAGAACCACCTGTACTCCTGCCCCCGCCTTTCAAATAAAACACTTTTAATGTAACAATGTATTTTAAATTATTCACCAAATTTAAGTTCACCCATTTTCAATTTAGCCTTGCATAAGAGTTTCTGTGTTTTCCTGTCATTTACAGTCATGCTAGTTTCTGTCCTTTGCTCCGTTTTACTGTGTGCGTCTATAAGGAGGGGCTACACACAGAGTGGAGCAAAAGAGGGTGAGATGAAGATAACGTTAGAAGAATGTGGCTAAGTGTGATTAAAAAAAAAAAACTATTAAAAATCCATCCAAAGACCGCAAATGTCTGAAATTCTGCTCGTGACTGGGAAGCTGCTCCTCACGAGAACACAATCAGCTTTCCTTCTAACAGCGTTACAGCTGCACCTCCGCACAAATACACAAGTATGGCTGTGTGTGGGATCCCCAGCTTGCACACCCACCTCCCCGAAGCAGTCAGTCTAGGCTAAACACTGAATTCTGACTCATCACCTTTGAGCAGGCCAGGCCTCCAGAACCTCCTCCGATGACGATGAGGTCGTAGTCGTAATTTTCATTTTCCCCGTTCAGCAGCTGCTGTAGGCTGCCATCACTATGGGCCTGACACAAACATTAACAATATTTGTAATACAGCACTTAGAGATGCCAATCATGCGGCAATGACATGCATAACTCATTTCAATTAGTTACATTAAAAAGAGACTTATTGCCTTGGAGATAAACAGTTAACAGAGAGTTTGTCTTAGCCAGGAAATTAAGTATTTTCTGATTCTATACCGATACCTGTGATATGGGATACCTGCTTTGATAAGGCAAAAAGCCAACTGTAAAAACAGCCCATAGAATAATTCAGAAAAATGATCATTACTTGCAGCTCTGGGCAGTGAATACAGACTGTTTGAGCCACCACAGAAAAAGAGACAGTTACATCCATGCCGCAAGATGACATTTGTTCCTTACCTGCATTGTTTTGTCACAGCCGCCAATGTGCTTCCTGTTGATGAAGACGTTAGGAACTGTTCGCTGTCCAGTCATCTCAAGCAGCATCTCCTGGTAGTTTGTCCCATTATCTGTAGAGAGAAAAAAAAAGAAGTTTTTTTCCACATAGCTTAACCGTGCATGTTGTGCTTATTTATAGAATCTGAGAATGTGCAAATGAAATGCAAACATTAAAAAAAAAAAAAAAAAAGGGGGAAGAATGAAAGGAAGCCTGTATCAGAAACCTCACGTTTCTTATTCTTGCATGTTGACCTCTTGAAAAACAACAGGAAGAAATTAAATAATCTGTGCGTAATCAGTTTAACCACTGATCTGTTTCACCAAGTGACAGCTTACTACTAACATAACAGAAAGGAGTGCTGTTTTAGCACCTGCTGATAGAAATGATAGTCTAATTCACTTGCATCTAACTCCAGGCCCTTTTGTATTTGGTGACGTGCCTTATCACACAGGTGCGATGAGCTGCCTGAGGAAATTTGTCAGTTTGTGGAAAGTACGAAAGAAATGGAATAAGAGAGAAAACTAAACAGCTTGTTGTTTCTTTTTTTTCTGATATCACATCAAAAAAGAAATTTGCAAATTGAAATGTTCCCATTTTCCCTGATGTTATTTTTGAAGAAAAATATATTTTACTTAATCTGTTGAGGAAAAAGTTGCTGTATTATGGCCATTCAAATTCATGTTGCTGATTAAAATATTTTCAGTTTCAGACTGTTCAACAAAGGTTAATCCCGTCTGGCCCGCAACTCACAACTGTGTTTTCAATTTTGGCCCGTTCTGTGATTGAGTTTGACACCCCTGGTCTAATTCATACGGTCAACTACCACCGTAAAATATTGTGTTCTACCCAAACAGCAACATGTGACGGTCTAACAAAATGTGCACCTCTCTAGTTTCCTTCTAGGACAAACCTCTACTGTGTAATAATGTAATAAACAATCTCGTTAGCTGATGCTGTGATGACCTTTCTACCTCGAAACCTGTCAAATAACTCAACAAGACAGGACCAGGGAGGTGGGAGTGCACTGAGATGTGGCAAGGGGCCATCTTCAGTGAATGACTCAGCACATTTTGTGCTTCTGCAAAGACAGCCCCACAGCACAGTGTGGACCAACTCAGTGAACCAGTATAGGACAACATTTCAAATATGTTGGCAGCAAACTAGATTCACTACTGTGGAAATGTAAATTATTAAAGTAGGGGCAGTTAAACTGACAGCACAAAGCAAAATGTGAATTAAACAGGCAAACAGAAAAATGAGAAACACAGGCCTTAAGCAAGCAGCTTAACTGCCATTAGTGAATTTACTAAAAGTCCAACACTAAAACGTTAGCATACTTAATAAATAAAGCACATTTAAAACAAATAATAAACATTTCCTGTTTTAATTAAATAACTGGCATGAACCCAGAGAGATGCAAACATACTTCTGTTTATACCTGCATCTTTTTCACTCGTGCAGTAAGTAGAGTTACATATTTGTTTTGATCAGAATCATTAGTTAAGCATTTAAATCGACCACATTTCACACACTCATATAGCAACCTATAAGGACTTACTTTACAATACTCCCAACTATCTTATGTTACTGTTAATTATCACCTGAATCATACACCTAAATCCACTTGTGGGGCCCCCACAGAGGGAGTACCAGGTGCTGACAAGCTCATTTACACCTTATATCAATTACATTATAATGTGAACAGAGGTTGGGTGCTACACACCTTTTCTGCTACGCACACACCCGTCTTACCTATGAGATCCAGCTCCACCACATTGCATTCGACTTTCAGCTCTTTGAACAAGTCTTTCACCTAAAAAGACACAAAGATATGTAAAACAATTATTCCTACATCAAAAACACATTATATTCTTCAAAGTCAAAAACATATAATTTCGTTACAAGCAGCTACTCCATGTTATAACTACCAATGAGCCCTTGGGTCTAAGGTATGGTGGTAGAAGTAAGTATTTAAAAAGGAGGAAAAAGTATGAATTTGAAACAAATTAGCGCGGCTTTGTAAACAGTGTGCCTTAGCTAATCATTAGTCGAGTTAACTCAGAGCAGTAAACTATGCAAGCTGACTTTTCTAAGAAGCACATTGAGAAAGGCGGCTGAAGCCTATCAGCCTATATCAAAATGTATAAAATTGGATGTTCATCTTCCGCCAGTGTCGACTTTACGTAAATTATAGTAAACACTGTGCTGTTCGCTGTTTGGGTGGTTTAGCAAACTTATAACTAATAGTAAACTGCGTCAGTGCAGTCAAACCAGCAATTAGACCAAGCCCGTGTACTTCGCGGGAGAAGGTGGAAGTTTCCGACCGGCGTTGAACCCCCTACTCCCTATAACAAAACAAACGCCTTACCTTTACACAATACGGGCAGTAGCTTTTGCTGAAAACCATCACTTGATTGGAGTCAATAAGCTCCTGTATGCGAGATTGGAGCTCCTTCTTCCCGGTGTCATTTTCGACGGGAGGCATTTTCCAGATATTTCCGTCCGCCTGCGCAGGGCAAGCTTAGATAGACGGCTGACTACAAAACAAGTTGGAAAAAAACGCACAAACCCTCTCTCTGTGTATAAACGCAAGAAAAGATCTAAGTCTCTCGATCTCTTCTCCAAAAGGAAATAACAAAAGACAGCCGAGCCGCAGGTCTGACCTCAGCTCCTCTCCCCTCGCTGTCAACAGCTAGTCTACCAACCGCGCCAAACGCCTTTTACCATTCTTCTGTCTCTACGTTGGGTGCGCTCGATCTGAGTCACGGTGTTCACCGTATGTACCATTACTAATCGCTAAGAACGAAGAACGCCGCCCACACGGCAAACCTCGTGCTACAAACCGGATCTACCTATAAACGTCACAAGGTCGGCTAATTACATATCGTAAAACACAATAACTAGTCTTACTTAAATAAAAGTATTTTAGAATTAAACACGCTTTTACGTAAAAATAGAGAGAAAAATTATCAGTTAAGAGGAAGCTAACACAAGTTGGGGGCCTACAGGCGTCTCTGAAAGACAGCTAATCCTTGTTTAAGACAGGAGCGCATGGAAGACGAGCTGCACAGGAATGTATTCCTGTATTGTTAATATTTGACAGCAACACAAAGCTAAGTTGATAACCGATAAAGTGTGAGCCCACAGGTCCTTAGTATTTCAGCGTTATTATGACCGGTACTTGTCTGAGTGTCAGTCCCTGGAAGTATAAAACTTACAGCGTGGTATCTACCGCCATCTGCTGGTAAGGGTACCACAGGTGCACTCCAAATCCTCCATTCTTAAATGGTCTGTTCCATTTTACTCAACGTATGGCTTCAAAGAGATCTGAGCCTTAGAGGACGAGTATTATTATCTAAAGCGGAGGGAATATCACGACTTACCTATTCTGGACTCTCCTTGCATTTAGACAATCAAACTCTTAAATCTATTGACCAAATGTTATTCAAATTCTTATGGAAAAATACATTACTTAAGAAAATCTGTGGTAATGAACTCTTATGAAAAAGGAGGATTAAATTGTCTGGATTTCACAACTTTAA
>JAVDPK010002393.1:478713-493142 GCA_034780415.1 Cichlasoma orientale | reverse complement strand
TGTGTGTGTGTGTGTGTGTGTGTGTGTGTGTGTGTGTGTGTGTGTGTGTGTGTGTGTGTGTGTGTGTGTGAGAGAGGGAGAGAGAAAGACAAAAAGCATGCATGTAAAAGAAACTACTCAACTTTTATTGGTAAAGTGGTTCTCCAAGTTAGAAACTTGTTTTTTCTGTGCTCCATGGGACATAAAGGCAGGTTGGCTCACCTGACTCAAGAGTTAAGTTTTGTGGACCAAGAGAAGCAGCTGAAGTTGGAATATTACTGTCTTATTTTTCCTCAAATTAACTATTTTAACAGAATGTCATTGAAAAAGCAAAAATCTGGAGGTGTAATATTGCTGAAGTTGCAAAATTAAAACCCGTGGCACATTCTCCTTACAAACCTTCCCTCATCGTTGCCATTGTTGCCAGGTCCTCTTCTTAAAAAAAGATCTATCAAATACAGCCGTTTGGGTTACAGTAACAACAAGGTCCAAGTCCTTTTGAGCTGCTTGATGTCTACCATAGCATGGAGGATGGATTAAGGCTGCAGACCCTGGGAGCAAGGCCATAAAATATCCATGTAAAAAGCCAAGAACATGTGGGGAACACTCTCAAATGAAGCCCAGGCAGCACTAAAATCAAACAGCGATGACATGGCGATCAGAGTTAAAATAGCAACTCCTGACGTCACCCAAGTTTCCTTCTTTCTAAGAACGAAACTGTGTGGTAACTATAAATCATTTAGTCGTAAAAGTATATTTCCCTTCTCTGTTTTTACAGGTGACCGGTATTTTTATATAAATGACGTGAACACTCAGGTTGAGTTCAAGTCTCATCAGTGGTTTGGAGCTACTGTGCGTGCCCATGGTAGCAGCATCCTGGTAAGAATAGTTAATTGATGGTTGGCTAGTTTGCATGATTGCACTGAAGTGAGCTGTGGACTATTGGTTTAATTTAACAGCTGTTAACATATATGTTTAGTGAAGACTTGGCTGTCAGGAATTCTTTGATTTGAGGGTTTTCGAAACACATTCTCACTCCTAACAGTGGTGAAGCTTGGTCAGTGCTCTTTCTCATTGCATTTTAATACACTGGCTATCCCTTTAGCTCAAGAGGCCAACAGCAAAACCTCAGGACAGATCAGACCAGGCATTAGTGGCCACAGATATGAGAAGTCAGCACCCACCCAGGGTGGGTCCTCACCTGAAAGGTTAACTAACTATTTCAGCCAAGTCGCTCTTTTTTGGGCAGATTCTACTTCCTCAAGTTCTTCTTGGTTTGTTTGGTTACTTAGTTTGATTAGGTGACTAGTCAGCTAATATTATACTATGATTTGGCCACTGAAGTTTCTTACTGTAGGTAGCAAGTGCAGCCCTTCCGGCGCTATCTGTCTTCTTGTACTTTTTTGTTTTGGCCCAAGATCTCTATGTCTGGAAGGCGTAGACAGATTTTCTGTCTAGTTAAACTTGCTAAGCTATGATTACATCACTGTGTAAGGATATTTTAGAGTAAAGGTAACATTTCTCAGCTTTTTCATTGAGTCTTTCTCTGCTCTCCAGGCTTGTGCTCCTAGGTACTACTGGAGGACTGAGCACGACACACCCTTTTCTGATGTTACAGGAACCTGCTACCTTGCTGTAGAGAACCTCAAAACATTTGTGGAGTTTGCCCCATGCCGAACAGGTAAGCTGATGCAACAGTAGCTAACCTGTTAATCCACCAGGTCAACAGCAAGTCACCAAGATTTAGGGTTAGGATTGGGATTTGTTTTAGCGATGTACTAAATTTGTGGGTAGGAGATGTCACCTTTCAGATGAAGACTGTTACATTCACCCTGGCATTATAGTTTTTCCATTTGGATGCTCCAAATAGGAAACATTCTGTAAAGAGGAGTGGATTTTAGCTATGAGGTCCAAGTCATCATACTACCTCAGTCCTCTATGTTAGAGAAATGGACTTTGTGGACAAAAATGTGGGTTAACATAACTGAAACCTTGCCCCTAACGGCAGGTGGGTTGCTGATGCCCTGGTGGATGTTAAAGGTTATAACTGCATTATTGGCAGAGGTAGTATGAATGAAGATATACTTCAAGAAATGTATTCATATTTCACATGTTTTGGTGCTGCTCCCTGCAGAAAGACATGGACCTGCTGGACAGGGCTATTGTCAGGGGGGATTTAGCGCTGACTTCACCAAGGTAAGAGAAATATTTGTGTTTGCTAGTTTTATGCAGTAACGTGGTCAGTTTTTCTCTCTTTTGGCTGATCTAAGCAGTAGAGATCACACTGTGTACACCGAACATGCAGAGTTTGTTTGAAACCCATGATGAGGTGTGTGTGTGTGTGTGTGTGTGTGTGTGTGTGTGTGCGTGTGTGTTACAGGATGGGAGAGTTGTGCTTGGAGGACCAGGCAGCTTTTACTGGCAAGGTGAGCTGAGAGGAATGTGGAGCAGCATGGTTTTTTTTAGGCGATACCTTCCAGTGTTTTTGTTTTGTTTTTGTCTTTTTTGCTTCTTTAGGTCAGAATCAATCTATAATTAGGAGCCAAAGTTTAAGAGTCACATGTGTCATAACCCTTTGTTATCTATCCTGAAGGTCAGCTGATCTCTGCAACTACAGAGGAGATTGTTAAGGCCTACTATCCTGCCTACTTTCTGCTGTCGGTCGCTGGGCAAATTCAGACCCGACAGGTGCAGGGAAGCTATGATGACAGTTACCTGGGTAAAAAATTACCTTTATTATTATTTTCACCCTCATACTTTGCTGTATACTCTAACACTAATAGTAGTAATTAAAAAAATCCTTTATAGTACTACTATTATGACTTCTACATATGCTGCTGCATGTTTGTCTGTTTCAAAATCTAAGCCTAGTTTATTTGTTTGTAAGTTAGCAGCTTAATGGCCTTTGGTGAGGTCCATCTTTGCCTATGAAAACTTGCTGACTGGGTTTCATAAACTTTATTGTGGTTTTTCATGATCCCCAGAGGTTATGTATGTTTCTGGTGGCCTTCTGACCTGACCTCAGAGGTCGCCATCTGGTCAGAATTTATCATAATCCAACCTGTGGGTTTTTCTTCACTTCCCTAAGTACATCCTCATTCCACAGAGGATTCATGTTTTTCCATTTTGGACACTTTGTTGCCACTCATGTTGTCTCGCATTATCAACTTCGTACAAAGAAAAGTGAAAAACAACAAACTGCTGCTGTTGATGTCTTTGGACCTTTTCTCTGGATCTATTTTCAGGCCAAAGTTTCAGCATACACGTGACTCATGACGTGACTTAAGATGTGTCATAATCGAATGAGCATATTTGCACAAACCCTCTGAGGTCTAAATCATCATGAGTGATAACCCCAGCCATAGATCTAAACTCTAAACTTGTTCTGATTTGGAGAAAGGTAAAAACCGGACATTTTGGGGAAAAATACAAATAGTTTTGAATAAGTCTGAGGCCACGGTCCTCAGCTGGAAACGGGTGGAGTGCTCACTCCAGGTCAGGGACTGGTTGCTGCCCCAGGAAGAGTTTAAGTATCTCAGGGTCTTATTAATGAGTGAGGGGAAGAGGGGAGCAGGAGATTGATTTGGGCTGCAGCTGCAGTGATGCGGATGCTGCACCGGTCCATCGTGGTGTAGAGAGAGCTGAGCGTGGAAGCGAAGCTGTCAATCTACGTCTCTACCCTCACCTATGGTCATGAGCTTTGGGTAGTGAACAAGATCGCGGATACAAGCAGAGGAAATTAGCTTTCTCCGAAGGGTGATTGGCCTCGCCCTTAGAGATGAGACCCTCTTGGGAAGTCATTTGAGAGTGGCTCAGAGAAGAGTCGCTGCTCCTCCACATTGAAAGGAGCCAGTTGAGGTGGTTCAGGCATTTGACTAGGATGCCTCCTGGGCGCCTTCTGGGTGAGGTGTTCTCAATACGTCCTACTGGGAGGAGGCCCTGGGATAGACCCAGGACACGCTGGACAGATTAAATCTCTACTGGGATTTTTTTGTTCCTTGATTGCCAAGACCAAAACAAAAAGGCCCCAAATATGACATATTCTGGTGGCATAAAGTTAGTGTTAGGAACATGATGGCTTAGACCACACAGGGTTGAGGCTTGTAGGCAAAAATATACTTTAAAGCACGTAACTTTTATTTGACCTTTTCTTATATCCACCACTACAAACTGCTTCTCCTCTCTCCCTCCATCTGTCTGTCTCTACTCTGCATCTCTCCTGCAGGTTACTCTGTGGCTAGTGGCGAGTTCAGTGGGGACGGTGAGGAAGGTGAGGGTCATATTTACAGTACTCAGTACTGGGAGTGCTCGACACACATGTTTGTGTAGTAACAGAAGGGTGCAAAAACATTTAGGAACCTAAAGAATAATAATTCAATTCAATTCAATTCAACTTTATTTGTATAGCGCCAATTCACAACAAACAGTCGCCTCAAGGCGCTTTGTATTGTAAGGTAAAGACCCTACAATACTAAATAATAAAAAAGAATTCCATTAATCATGCTGCTGCTTTTCTTTTCACAGATTTCGTCACAGGAGTTCCAAAAGGACTCATGCTGTATGGTTTAGTAAGGAGTTCCTACATTTTTCTTGTTTTTTGCAGTGCAAATAGTCAACGTGAGGCAAGCACAGTTCTTATGAACAACTCTTTTCTGGTCTAATATAGGTATCCATATTAAATGGAAGGGATCTGAAGTCTCTGCTAAACCTGACAGGGGAGCAGGTATGTACAAGTCGACTGGAGGTTTTCTGCCCGACTCCTGTTTTCACGTATGGGTCCATATTTAAAGTGGCATGTGCAAAGGAGGGTTGAGTTCAAGGAATTTGCCCTGTGGAGAAGAGGCCTATAGCAGGGTCAGAGCTGCAGCTCGCAGTACGCTCAACTCATGGTTTCTAAAAGCTGTTAATCAAATAAGAGAATCAGTGGACACCAATACAGGGGGTGGCGTTGTCACTCTTTTGATTCAGCATGTTTTCCACAGAAGAATCATCTTTGAACATTAATGCCATTCATCCAGCTTTATTTTTGACCAAGTACTTGTCACTGCTGTGCAGTTTAAGCATGTGCTGAGCGCCTACTTAATTTCCAGTGAAAACTAAAATGCTATATAACAGATTTACAAGGATAGGGTCAGATTTTAAACCAGCATTACTGTGTTCATTATACGGTGAAAGGCTGTAACTGTTCCTTGTGTTCTGGCCACATAGACATCCTTTTCTGGTTTGCATAGATATAAACTGGGATCTCAGAGGTCTGCAGAGCCACCCATAAAAAAATTTAAACTAGAATTGAAATCTTGTCATTTTAGTGTTCAAGGTAATCTCCTTGTGCACCTTTGCACAACTTTAAGTTGTGCAAAGGTGACTCTGGGAGTCCCGTTCTCACCACTTGCAGCGTGTGCTCTATGATCTCACCACGAAACCTCACTCATCAACTTCATCGACTTACTTTGATGTCAGAAATCAACTCAGCTGAGGAGCACAGGGTAGTCCTCAGTGGAAAGGTCTGCAGTGCCCCAACACAAAGGTGGCACATCAGGTTAAGAGCGTGATCGGCAGCCGGCTTGTTAATCGTCGTACATCCAGAATTTCTCCTCAAGGGCCGTACTGTCACCACCGACTTCTACTTTAATGTCCACAGATGTCTGATTAGAACACAGGAGTTTTTCAGCCACTTTCAAGGAAGATTTTAAACGTAGCGTCTGTGCAGCGCTGCCCAAGTAGACAACCTTAAAGGGGAAATACAACTTTATAATGGCACCTTCTATGCATTTCCACAATTAAGCTGAAGCTAATATCAGTCTGACTTAGTCAAATAAAGGAAACCCCTCCAAAGTAAATACATTTTAAAAAATCTGCAGAAAATAATGGAAATTAACAAACATTTTCATCCACTAATATTTAATATTAAAAATCAGGCACAGTGACACGGTGGTGTTAATTCTTCATTTAAAAACATTAACATATCACTCATCAATCCTCCAGTGGTGGAAAACGTGAGGGGGTAGTGATAAGTCATTTGTTCACTTCACTTTCACACAGGTTGGAAATTTTTGGCTGCCACTTATTTCGGCTCATCAGGAAATAGAAATATAAGTACGTCATATACATGTAGAATAATTTTCCTTTTGAATTCGTAAATGAAAAGGCCACTTGTTGTTTTCTTTAAAAGACAAAAGATGAACATTTTGTTTTTACTAATTTAGCTTATTCAAACCTCTATTTTATTATATTGTAAATTCTATTACACAACATGACAACTTTGGATTTTGTCCCTCAATCCTTACACTGATGGGATCTCTTCACAGCTAAAATGTAGAAGGGGAACAGATACAGAAACTAAACTCTTTCACCGTATCATAAGACCCAAACTTTAAAAATCTGAAAGTATCGCCTGAGTTGTGATAGAACAGCCATGTGTGTGACACATGGGCTCATGGTAATGCATATGGCTGATTGTTTGTTTGACTCAGTTGGGAGGTCATTAGTAACTGCTCAGAGGTGTCAGTCTGGAGGGTGGAGGGCCTTGAGTAAACTGTTAAGTCATAGTGAGAGTGATGTGGGGTAAACGTCCGGCTAATGAGGCTCCACACTGAATGCTGGTCCCTCTGTGGGTGCTCAGACTGTGATGTAGAGGTCAGCTGCAAAAACACACCAGAAAGTCTTTGTCCAAGATGCCATGTTGTTGTGCTGTTGAAAAGTATAGTGTTGCTCACTTGTTATGCCATTAAAAAAAGGTGAATCTGGCAAAGACTGATCCTCAAAATAGTTTCTCTGTGCAGCCATGTTTTATACACCTAATGTACTCTATACTGCCAAAGGTTTTTGCTCGTCTGCCTTCAAACACATATGAACTTAATATGATGGAGGCCCACCCTTTGCAGCTTTAACAGTTGCAATTCTTCTGGGAAGGCATTCCACAAGTTTCGGAGTGTTTATGGGAATTTTTGACCATTCTTCCGGAAGCTCATTTGTGAGGTCAGACACTGATGAGAAGGCCTGGCTCACAGTCTTTGCTCTATTTCATCCCAGAGGTGTTCTATTGGGTTGAGGTCAGGACTCTGTGCAGCCCAGTCAACTTCTTCCACACCAAACCTGCTCTTCCGTGTCTTTATGGACCTTGCTTTGTGCACTGGACACTTTGCATTGCACTTGGTGATGTAAGACTTGGAGGCAGCTGCTCAGAAATGGAAACCGATGCCATGAAGCTCTCTAGCACTGTTCTTGAGTTAATCTGAAGGCTACATGAAGTTTGGAGGACTGCAGCAATTGACTTTGCAGAAAGTTGGTGACCTCCAAAAGGCACCAGCAGCACAAACATGCCCAGTATAGTGATTGGAATTAGCACAGGTGAGTTCTACCAGACAGCCAGCAGCTACAGCTACATTGTGCTGTCATTCAAACTGGCTAGGAGTCTAACTTGAAGCCTTAACAAATTTCAGACAAACAAGGTAAGAAAAAAATCCAGTTGTTATGAGGGAGAAAATTAACTACAGAGACTGAGGCTATTTTTGTGCCAGGGTGTACACATGTTTATTTCATCTCAACGCTGGGCATTTTAACATGCAACTCTATGGGGACTGACTCTTTTGGAGCCAGTCAAAATAACGGAAATGCAGTTTTTGGCACTGCTCTGTTGGTTTGATTTCTCAGCACTGGACGTTGCCACTTTGGGAAACACAACAACAAAAATATCTAAGAAGTTGTTACAGAACTCTGTGACCGACTGCGTTAGGCTACATTAGCTGCTACTGCAATTAAAGGAATCAGTTGTAGCTGATGAGTGAAAATTCATCAGTGGTTAACTTTTGCTGATCTCATCACAGCTCACCAAACCTCAGAAGAACATTACTGGAGGACTTGATTGTGTTTCTTAGGACTGTGAGCGTGGGGCAAAACAGTAATAACGCAGTATCACGTTGTTGCATTTGAGCTTTGTCCTGAGCCTCAATGATTTATGTTATGAGCTGTTTTGCATGTGCACTACTGGAAGCCAATCCCAGTGTTCAGTGTTGTTTTTCACAAGGGTCTCCGGTGTTGCTTCCGTGACGCTATACTACAAATCACTTTGAAATCAGAGTCAAACAAGGACATAATGTGACCCTTATTTATCATACATGGTCATATACAGCATGAAATTAAACCGGAAAGCCCAAGTCCCACAGGCATATTTCTTGGAGTGTGCTTTAAAGGAGCTCTAGTCCCCAATCCCCAGACCCCCTACCTCACCACGAACTTACAGGAGCTCTAACACTGAGCTCCATGAAAAGAGAAAAGAGGAGACCCCAGGGGATTGTGGGATTGAGAGATTGAAAAAGAAGGCTTCTGGGGGGTGGTGGTGGAGCATAGAAAAGATAAAACGGACAGAGAGAGAGAGAAATTAAAGAAAAAAGAGAGATCTGTGTATTGTGGTGTGATTACAGGCTAACTGGGTCTTGTTTGTAATGCGTTCCAGATGGGGTCCTACTTTGGCTACGCAGTGGCAACCACTGACATCAACAACGACGGGTAAGTGACTGGAGTCAGGGTGGTGCAGATGGTGGCAAAATATCAGGAGAGGGAGGTGAAATGGGTGAGATGAGAGCAGCTAAAAAAAGAAACCAAAAGTGAGTGGAGGGTTCATCAAAACAGGTCAACAGTTGTGACTTTTGGTCATTTCCCACAGTGGTTCAATTACTCATACGCTCTAATGTGTCATTAAAATTTCCCTCCATGTGTAGTCTCTTTGTCTGTGTGAAAGTTTATTTTTGTGATTTTCACTTCCTCAGTCCCTTTGTTCTTTCAGAATTTCAGCATGACCCTTAATACTTAGTATTTACTCATCTAGTCAAGTATAACTGAGTCACAGGCTAACGCCTTGCTTTTTTAAGCTAAACTTTGAGGTACTTTCTTTACTCTACAGCCCACATCCTCCTTTGTTTCAGTCATGATGTCAGATATAAAGTTAACCTGATAAAAGTTGACTCAGTGGAAGTTAGGGCACAGTTAGGGCATATTTAACAACTAATGTGACATAGTGCTAAATGAAACTGAATACAAGGGGGATTTAAATCAAATCCATGAGATTTGATTGGATTGTGAGTCTTAGCGAGAAAGCTCAGATGTAAATGTGGTGGGAGACTTTATTTTTGCCAGCTGAAATCCAAACGCACGAAAGTCAGCTATTCACGCTAGCTAACAGCCAGTGCGGTTTCATTTAAGCTAGTGGCCGCAAATCACGTTTGATTACATTAATCTTAAGTTGAGTCATGATGCCATGAGTGCTGATCTTTTACATGGAAGGGAAAAGGAGGATTAGATTTTGGAAAATGCATTTTTCATTTTACTGTGTTTTAAGGGAAAATAATAAAAGGGATGAACCTATCCTTAAGGGGCTTTAAGAAAATAATTCTCTGGTTCTTTGGTTTTTACTCAAATAGAACTCATAGACCTTATTGTCTATGTTAATATTCTACTTTTCTTACTCTTAAGCTTCATGATTTGTTTTTCTGCCCTTCTCTCCAGTTTGGATGACCTGGTGGTGGGAGCTCCACTGTTCATGCGTCGAGAGTCTAATGGGCGTCTGGAGGAGCTGGGTAAAGTGTATGTGTATCTACAGAGGGGCCCTCTGCAGCTGGAACCAAGCCAGTCCCACCTCCTGGGTCCTCAGCCCTTCAGCCGGTTCGGCACCTCTCTGGCACCGCTGGGTGACCTCAACCAGGATGGTTTCAATGGTAAATGAGCATCATAGAGAATGTGTTGAAGAAAGACCAAAGAATCACCAAAATGAAGCTAGAATATCACAATTGTTGCAGTATAGGCCATAAATCCCACTTCTCACTACACCTCAAATAGTTCTATTGTACAGTCTGCCTATTTTCTTAACTGCTTACCTAACTTAGGGCTGCAGGTAAGTTGGAGCCTGGCATAAACCCAGGACAGGTTGCCAGTTCATCATACCAGTAACACATAGATCCAGACAGCCACACAAGCTCATACCTACAGCCAATTTAAAATCACTGTTGAACCTAACATGCATGTCTTTGGACTGTCATCAGAAACTGGAGCATCTGTAGTAAACATGCAAAGTAGACACAGAGAGTCCTTCTTTATGTGAGGCAGTGTCACCACCGTGCCACCTTTTCTGTTGGGGGCCACTTTAGTCTAAGTGGGATTGTTATTCCATCTGTAGTCGTTTATATCTAGAAGTATGGCTCTGTTCTTGGACCTCCCTTCACTTCCATATGCATACGTGGTTCACCTAAAAGGAGGGAGAGCTGCTGCAAGACCCATCACATAGCACAAAAGGCATAACTGGCAAAAGACATAACATTGATTAAGTCGGAAACAGCATGAAATAGATGATCTGGGGTAAAGGTGGGTTGCAAAGCAGCTTGCAGAAGCAGCAGCAATGCCATTCAGCCTTAAAGGAGCCACTATATGAGATCTGGCATTAAGATGTGTAACTAAGTTGGGCGGCTTCATAGTGTAGTGGCTTACAGATTTGTTTGGCAAGCAAAAGTTGCTGGTTCAGCTCCAGCTGGAGACAAAAATCCTATTGGGGTTGCATCAGGAAGGTACAAAACTCGGCTACATCAAAACATGTAGATCTACTTGCTGCGGTGACCCCCTGAACCAAAACTATCTTTCTCATGTGCAAATAAGAAGTGCACCAGCTCAGCCATCTGTGGGCTGGCAGATCAGCTGATCTGTTGGGAATGCTGGCTGAGGTTGACTCTGTGGCCTACCAGAAATAATACTGCACTCACTTTGTTTCTTAGATTTGGTTTCTGTTCTGTTAAGTACTTCTTTTCATGCTGTTCTACATTCAAATGTTCATTTTTCTAATGTGTTTCGATTTGGTTGTTTAATGCTATAAAAAGATAGGGAAAAGGGTGAAAAATAATGATCATATTAACAGGGGAAAAGCAAATTCTCACATTTGTGGAGCACCAAGAGCCCCAGTACTTATTTAAACTACCTCAGATGGTTTTCCAAATGTGAAAGATAACTTGGCTCAGCTAACAGACGCACTGGCAGAGTGTGTAATTCATTCATTCATGATTCAGCCAAAGTCTAACAAAGTAAATAACCAATAAACACAGCAAATTGCTGAATTCTGCCCCTCGAAAAACCACTGTGAGTCCTATCCTGGTCCATAAAAATAGTTGTTCATGAAGGAATATATGCATGTTGTGTTGCTTTGCATGTAGTTAACATAAAGTGTTGTTGCTATTTACAATCAGACATGGCTATTGGCTGTCCCTACGGAGGAGACGACCAGCAGGGGTTGGTTTTCATCTACAACGGTCACGTTGGAGGACTGAAGGACACCCCCACTCAGACGCTCTCGGGCCAGTGGGCTTTCAGCTCTTTCCCAGCTAGTTTTGGCTTTGCTGTGCGAGGCAACAAAGATCTAGATCACAACGGGTACCCAGGTACTGCAGAACAGGCTCCACCCCCACATCTCCATCAACGCTTCTTCTTTGATTCAGTTCATTTATTCATTTAAGGCACTTTCCTCTTCTTGCAGACCTGATTGTTGGTGCTTTTGGGGTAGATAGAGCTGTGCTCTACAGGTATGTTGAAACATTTAGCAGCTTAATGACAAGCATGCAGACCATCCTACTCATTCTTATCCTGTGGCTTCGATCAGAGCTCGTCCAATAGTGAATGCCAGCGCATCTCTCACAGTACAGCCGACCATGTTCAACCAGGAGGAGAAGCTTTGCACGCTGATCACAGGGAATGAAACTCTTTCTGTGTCTTGGTAAGATATTTTTCTGTACCAAGTTTATTATGTGTTTATTAATAGGCAGATTATACACAGTTTGAGCGAGCCTTTGGCACTTACGACACTAGCGGAAATTTCTTTAATGGTTTAACAAAAAAAAACCTTAATAGCAGCTAAAGAGTTCTCTGAGCGTAACAGAACATGGAGCGTCTCTTAAATTATGTAACGCACATCTTAGTCAGTGCTTTACCTCAAGAGAATGCCAAATGACCTCATGTTTGCCAGTTTCCTGTCCGAGCTGCTCTGAACACACTGACTGTTCTTAGATTCAGTGGAAAAACAAGAAGTAAAATTCACCCAGCTTTCAGTCCCAATAAAGCTCTTTCCACAAGTTGGCTTTAACCATCAGGTTCAGTGTGGAACCTTCTGAGAGTGCTGTGGGGCGTTAGCCAAACTGCTTGGTGTCTTAGTATCTGACCGTGATGTTGATACAAGCGAGTCTTGTTTTCATGCTTATTGGTGTTTTTTGCTGCCTTGGAAACAAAACGGAAACAGAGGGCGAGCGGAGAAGATGGAGAGGTGGGAGAAAGGTGGAAGAATGAAAGGAGAGTGTGGAGGGGGAGGGGGGCTTTGAAAAGGTCGGAAAAGGCTTGTAACTTTTATGAAATGAATAAGATATTGTTTGACATGAGCAAAAAACCCTTCACACTCCATTCATGTATGCTCATGCACGTCTCCTTTAAAGTTAGAAGTCCTAAAGGGGACCCATCATGCTTTTCCATAGTTTCTCTTATATACTGTTATACTTGTAAATGCTAATATTAAACATGGCAAAACTTTCACTTTAATGACTTCAGCAAAATCCTCATGAGATAAAAGCTCAGGTGTCAGTCTGCAGCTTTTTCTACTCTTGGTTCTGTATGATGTCACTTAGAGTGGATTTCCCTAATCTGATCATCTCAGCTTTGGATGTGAGCATGAAAGAACCACTTTCTGCATGAATCTGAAGAAAACAGCTAAAACAGCTTGTTTGAGACAGAGAATAATTTAGAACTGAATCATGCAAAGCTACTGTAGCAGAGTCCCAAGAGGAATACAAGAAGGCTGAAATGAGCATAATAGTTCCCCATTTCAGTAACTGCAGCTACTATAAAATAAAGTGGTTTAACACTAAAGCAAATTCTTTTGGAGCTGCTATTTTTTTATACATATGACAAAGGAGCAGTAGATGTTTCTCTTTACCGAGCAGTTAAACAAACTCATGCTGTTATGATAACCCACTATTTGATTTTGTGTTACAGAACAAAGAGTTAAAAAAAAATCATGGACTTATTTTGTACACGCATTTCTGATTAGTAATTTGTGCCACCTGTGGTGGCCAAAACAGTGCAGCGCCTGCAGCAGTTTCAGAATAAAAGCCACAAAGCCAAGCAGTGGCATTAGGATAGTGCATCCTTGTGGCCACTTGCAGGTTATGTGCTCAGCTGACATTAATCTTGTCTGATCATGTCTGTGAGAGTGAAGTCAAGTATAACCCAAACTTACAAATCACAAGTTTGCCTAGAGAGGCTCTATAAATCTATACACAATCTGAGGAAACGTGTAGACAAATGAAATGACAAAATTATTGAAAACGTATGAAGAATGTGATCCAGGAAGATGTCCAGCAGCTTCCAGGTGTCACAGCAAGCAGCTTGTTTCCTGTGCTTTTAAGTTCCCAATTCAAGCACATACTGTCGTTGTTAAGTGGTCAAACGCACCACTTTCATTTGACAATGTGTTGTTATTCCAGCACATTCACAGCCAGTCTGCGGGTCTCGGAAAGTTTTAAGATTGGTTTAAATTAAAATAAATGGCCAAGAAAGTTTTGAATTAATTTAGAATCTGATTAAACTGAAATATTTGATCAGATTCTAATAATTAATATTTTCATATCTAATTGAAAGCTGCCTGGAGATGTTACACATTAAAGGTAACATATGTGTAAATATATCGCTTTCTGCAGGATTTGTTTTTCAAAAGGTTGTAAACAGTCTTAAATTTAAAAACCCTGATTCCAGAAATGAATCTTTATCTCCTTCTAATCTGTATTTGAATCTACTGCTAGTAAAGTTACTTTAAAGCTGTGGTTCTCAAACTTTTTCTGGTATGCTCCATTTAGGAAACAGAAAATGTTCATGTCCCAGAACACTACAATTCTTTTTTTTTTTTTTTTAGCAGTGATTAACGATATAACAGGATCCAGGTTGATTTTGACTCAAAGATCAGCACAGTGGCGTCAGAGCACTCTTGTTTGGTCTCCCTACAAAGAACCAAATAGATCCACCTTAGCTGCAATTCATATTTTTCACCTGGTGGGACCTGCCCCACAGTTAGAGGACCACTGCTCTATAGAGGCATACTGTAGATGCTTAATGTACACTGACTTATTTTGACAAAAAAAAAAAAAAAAAAAACAGAACAAAAAAAAAATTCAGTTCAATTTTATTTATATAGCGCCAGATCACAACAAACAGCAGTGCCCCAACTAAAGTAAAGACATGCCTGCAAGCTCCACATGCTAATTTTATTTAAAAATATTTGTGTCTGTCTTAAACCTCCAGCGTCAGCATCACTTTCTGCCTGCTGGCTAATGGGAAGCACCTCCCCCCTCATCTAGGTGAGGCACACACACACACACACACACACACACACACACACACACACACACACACACACACACACACACACACACACA
>JAVDPK010002393.1:454141-478613 GCA_034780415.1 Cichlasoma orientale | reverse complement strand
ACACACACACACACACACACACACACACACACACACACACACACACACACACACACACACACACGCACGCACAGATGGTCCCCATTACCTTGCTTTCTTTGTGCAGCCACAAGTATGCCGGCCCTCACTGTGGTCAATTTGGCAGTTAAGATCAAGATAAAAGAACAATCGTGTAAATACAGGGTAACTTGGTGGGCTCCGGCAGTTTAGAAAAGTGCGTGTGTGTTTATTTGAAGTGAGTGGGTGTGTATTGTCTCTGTTCTCTGCATAGTTGTTGTCATGTGGTCTGCAGCAATGCCCTCCATGTTTCTGTACAGCAAACAAAATGGCACATAAAGACTGTTTACCATAATATTTATTCCTGTATATGTGTGTTTGCATGTGGTGAGGCAAACATACAAGATGTCTGAGAATATATGCGTTTGTGTATGTGCTGGTGCATTCATTTGCATTTTTGTGTGAAACATAGATGTACAGATGATGTGCATGTTCACTTGTGTGTGTGTGTGTGTGTGTGTGTGTGTGTGTGTGTGTGTGTGTGTGTTTGTGTGTGTGTGCGTGTGTGTGTGTGTCATACACTTTTAAGGCTTTGTGGTGGAGGTGCAGTTGGACAGTGGAAAGCAGAAGCAGAAGGAGTCTATCAGGAGGACTCTGTTCCTGGAGAGCCAGCAGCCCAGCCTGGTGAAGACCTTTAACCTCACGAACAGAAAACCCCTGTGTCACAACAGCAATATCTACTTGCGGGTCAGTCGTACAAGCTGTGTTTGCACCTTGAGGTCGAGCAGATTCAGCAGATGTTTTCGATTTGATTTTTTTAAAAGCACATTTTTGTCAAGTTGGTGTTATTTATGGTTCAGTCACACTAGAGTAAAAATAGAACCGCAACTTTGTTGTGACTAGGAAAAACTGATGATTGCTTTGCGATTGCATTGAATAGTTGTGGCAACCAACTGGCCACCTAGAGGTTGAGCATACAATACCCTCAACTTCTGGGTGACTGCTTTCGATTACAAAGCAATTGCACTGATCGCAAACAATTGCCGTCTAATTTACAAATGCAGACAGATTGCTAACATGTTGCAATCAGTCGGAGTCAGTCTGCACTAATGAGCGGAACTTGTCTGCGACACATCTCTTTGCAATAGTGGATTTGATTTAACTGGTTGCCAACTGGTTGTATTCTGGTTATATTCTTCTATAAAAGCATTGTTGCTGAGCACCCGTGGCATTTTGCAATTAAATCGCCATCCTGCAGCAACTACGTCACTATTTCTGGAGAAATGTCTTAATTTCCGTTTCAAATCTACGAGGTTCTGGCTGGACTGACTCCGTCTTATTGCTGGTTTATTGGCGTCTCCTGCGAGTGGTCACAGAACAAAGGCAACAAGTACACAGTCACAATCATTTTGATCGTGCTGCAGTGTCCAATCACTGTTTTCCTTAGTGTGACTGAAACATAGGGCACCACAGTGCTTTGAGCTAAATGCTAAGATATTATTTATGGGAGCGTATCCCAGCTGTCGTAGGTGAGAGGTGGGGTACACCATGGACAGGTCACCAGTCTATGACAGAGCCCACACACAGAGACAGAAGACCAACACATTAAAAAAAGGAGCAACATGTCTTGCAAAAGTTGATATAAAGAATGAATCTGAATCATTCAGCAGCTTTGTAAATCTTGAAGAATTCTAAAAGAATGAAAAAAGTAATAATTTAAAGGGTAAAAAAAATGTAAAATGCATTTTGGTATTATTGGCTAGAAACACAAGTTCACCCAGCAGTTTCCAGATAAAAACACATGCCGTCATAGAAATGCACTTACAGGCAGAATGATGACAGCAAGCCTGCAAATACTCACTCATATTTCATGCTGTCATCTGAGCAGAGAACAAACGCACATCATTTACAAACATAAAAGTAATTGTGCAAGCAGCCCTTATTCTTCAGAGCAATCATTTCACAAGTATGCCTTTAATAATTTTCACAAATTTTCTAGTTCTTAATGTTTGGAAAATTCTCCAGCCCTGCTGCTTTTCATTGGAGCCATCTAATCAAAGACTGGTTTGCACCTGCAGGCCCAGGTGAATGCACTTAACTAAGACGGAGGTTAAAGTCATTTCCTAATAACAGGGTTTGAAGTTGCCATTTGAAGTACTATGCGAGGTGAAACTGCTGCAGTACCAGTCCTCTCATCACTTAGTGGTGACTTGATCAAAGATCGTGCCTGACAAAGGCACTTATGTCATATGTGTGGATGTTCACTGCAAGGCATAATGAGCCGAGCACTTTGGTCTTTGACAGGATAAGAGACCAAAGTTGAAACTGACAAACATCCACTCACGTCAGTCAGCACTTATCTGTCTCTGTACTCTTTCTTTAAAAGAGCCACATCATTGTGTTCACTCAAAGAGTATTGAGGCCACATTATACTCTGTCCTTCTTGTAGGCGGTGTTAGTTTAAAAGAAAATTGTTACATCAGTGCCAGTAAAAAAATAAAAAAAAATACCCTCTTTCAGTTTAGCTTAGCAATTTGGGTCCAGATGTCTGTACATTAACCTCTGAGTGTACTGACTTTACCTCAGTCCAAAACAAGTTGATAGTGGTAGCGCTTCTTTGACTTTTACCTCCCCTGAATAAAATATATCATGACTATATATGCCATTAAAATCACATTTTACAGTTGTCAAAAGCCAATAAAATTAGTAGCTAGTCCTTGATAGAGTATGACAACATTTGTGATATATATTACAGCGTAGTACCAGAACATCTAAAATTTGGGGTGGACGAGGTATTCGCTCTACTGAGTGCCCTTCTAGTTTGAAGACATTTCATCTCTTATTCGAGAGGCTTCTTCAGCTCTAAAACCAAAAGGTGGAGAATCCCAGGTATTTAAACCCTAGTGCAGGTAGCCCCCTTTGGAGGTTGCTGTTGACCCACTATTGATCAGCGCAATAACAATAAAGACCGGCCAGTCTGCCCTGACTCTAACTGGCCTGACTGACACAATTCATGTTTTTGCATACTGTCAATTCACAACAGTTGCTTCAAGGTGCTTTAAACTGTAAGATAAAAACAATCAGATGATCCCTCTGAGCAAAAGCTTGGCTGTGATGGGAAGCAAGAACTCCTATTCAATGAGAATCAGTGAGGCACGATACATTACTTCCTGCAACGAAAAAGTCATTTATGCCAATTGTTGCTGTAACAACTAGTTGATACTAGCTTTCATTTCTTTAAAGATAAATTGTTCAGCTCCTGATGCAGTCGCTTCTTCCTCTGTTGCAGCCTGAGGAAGAGTTTCGGGATAAACTGTCCCCCATTTACATCAGCCTTAATTTCAGTTTGGATCCGGAGGCCCCGCTGGACCAACATGGCCTCAGACCCATCCTCAATTATCAGACAGAACAGCTCGTAGAGCAGAAGGTATGTACATCATCTAATGATGGGATAATGTAAACGAAGTGTGAAGCATACAGTTTGTTGTTGGTTTTTTTTTTTTGGTATAGGTACAGTTATGGGGTTGTACAGCTGTTGTACAGATGTAAAGATGTTTCTTTGTGGAATTAATGATAAAAATAATGGTATTTTCTGACACTTAAGAGCCAAAATGATGAAGTACAGTATTAATTATAAGCCTGTCATTGTCACAAGCACCTGTGAGCAACAACAAATCATATATTCTGGGTCAGGCACTTGGAAATTAAAGCCTGTTTAAATGCTCTGCTGTTATGTGAATATTAGGGGTTGGTCATTGAGATAAAGTATTTCTTCAGGTCTCATTAAAGCACATCTGAAGAAAAGGGCAGCACAAGCCACATATATCTGATTGCAGCTGCACTGTAGGGAAGTGGGTGTGTCACGTTTAGGGTTAAAGTTAGTGTAATGGTGAGGGCGGAGGTACATGTCATGAGTTTGCAAGGCTGCAGCTGGATGCCTCTACAACAAACTGTTGTATAATTTTAAGGGAGATTACAGTTTTCTCCATATCCTGCACTATTCCAAAGGTTAGAGGAGGCTCAGCTTACCCCAAATTATCAGTGAAAACATTTTTTAGTCCAGTTTCTTTGAAAACACTGAATTTGGAATGACTACTTCAGCAAATATATTTCCTTATGGCTCAAACATATTTCCAAAATTAAAGTTGTGCTGTGGTCTGGAAGGTTACCTGCTGGACACCTTTCATGGACTTTCTAGCATGTGGGGACAATAAGACAAAAGATGGTCTGAGAAGGCGTCTTACCCACTACACTGTTACTAAGACTACACCCTAACCTAATGAGTTAACCAGCCATCATACAGGAGATTGTGTGTGAATTGTATGTGCTCCTGTCACGAAAAACATGATGAAAAAAAGCATATAATTTACTTGTGGATAAACAAATGCACTACCAGCACCCTCCTTCCTAATTTAACCTTCCCAAGCACGATGGTTGAGCCTCGCCTATGCACTTTTTTTTAATCTTTCCATGAAATCTTCAGTGGAGATCACATGCTTCATGTGCGCTGTATATTTATTTGCAAAGTCTATTTTCATTGCACTGTGCTTTCATCAACATGGCGTCTTTCCCCCTCTTTTCCTATCACGGTTGCAGAGTGAAAGGCAGGATGCAAAGCAGACTGGATAACAAAAAAATTAACCTTGACTTCAGGCTGAACGACAAACTTCCAAACAAAGTTAACACAGAGCTCAAAACTGAAATCCAAAAGCTCCATGGAAAACAGAAAGCAAAAGGGGAAGATACACAGACGGAGACTAGAGGGAAGGACCGAACTATATATACACACTGAGGGCTAATTGGGAATTGGGAAACAACACAAAAAGTAATCAAGACAATCACAGGGGAGGAAGTAAAACTCAAAACAAGACACGAGAGACGACTAATTATCAAAATAAATCAGGAAAAAGAACCCAAGAATACTCACAGTAGGGACACAGGAATGATAACTTAAAGACAACAACCAGACAGCAATTACATCATAAAACAGAAAAGCATTACAGGGACCCAAAATAAAACCAAGACTCCAACCAATACAAAGTCAAAAATATGACCCATCCCAGGGATCACAACATTCCCCTTTTCTGCTATATTTCTGCTTTTGTTTTTTGGAATTTTTTTTTTATAAATCTTTGCTACATTTTTAACTCATCCCTACTTTGTTTCTGTTCTCTCTGAAACCCAAAATCTGAGGATATGACGCATATCCTTGTGTAGAAGTGTAGCGTATGTCTGCACTGCATACTACATTACCACGCTAAACTTCTAGACCGCACCACTTATATGGCCACACGCCTTGCTTCTTAAGGACTAACCAGATGGTCACCACAAATGTTGCCAGATGAGATGAGAGCAGAGACAATGATGATACTCTACCAAACAACCTAAAATCATGTTTGGTACATACACAGTGATTCATTGTCTGTACAGAAGGCATGCCTCACACTTACGTTTCAGACATGCAAATGATTTGAATGGCAAGGACAAAGGCAAGCATTTAAAAACACATAAATATAAGGTCCTTCTATAGGACCGAAGCCCATATGGTTAGAGGTCGATGGTCAGCACTGATAAATAAAGAGCTGCTTACTGCTCTTTGGTCTCTGTTGGCAATTTTTGGTGCGTGTTTGATATTGGAAGAGTTGGAAGGTTTATGGAGTACTTGCGAGTCATGGCTGTGCAAAAACACAGAGGGAGGACTGACAGCTCCATTTGGGTGGGGTGGTGCTCAGCTCACAGACATCTGGTTGTGGTTTGTTTATGTATGTTGCCAGTGGTCCCCTCCACCAAGCAAGAGCCAGAGCCTGCAAATGTGCACATGTTTATGTGAGTGATATGAGCTGAAGTGAGTGTGTGATGTGGGTGTGTAAAGTGTGCACATCGTGTGCTTGTAATTGGCTTTGTGTAACAGAGTGCACCAGCCTTTTTAAGCCCAGAACCATTAAAGGAAACATTACCAGTTTCATCTGTTTTATCCATCCTTTGTATAAAAGGTAAGATTTCATTGAGTTGTATCCATCCATTGAAGCCGCATTCATTACGCCAAGTAAGATTTGATGGACCCATCGAGGCTTATTCAAGAAGACAAACCTGCAGACTTCTTAATCAATTATAAATATGACTGTTGTAAACTGAAAATAAAGATTCCTAGTGGTTAAAGTAGCAACACCAATTCTCAGATAGGGAAACAGGACCAAAACAGGATGGACTGAGACATATTAGAATTTCACAAACAAAGAAGTTTTTTTTAAATGTGAGATTTGTGGCACAAAAAAAAAAAAAAAAAAAAAAGAATAATGGAGGAAGATAATCAAGAGAGAACAGGCCTCATTAATTGTGTTCTTCCTATGGCGGAGTTGGTATTATCTGCATCAGAGTGACTCCATCCTGTGCAAGCAGAATCAGCACTCCATTCTACAGATACGCCCCCTGATTTTTATCTTTGTTGTGAAGGATTCGTACTGCAACACGATAATCTGCCCGAAAACACGTCAGAGCTTTAAAAAGTACCTGATGACAGAAGACCAGGTTGTGGGCTTTTTTTCTGTAGTAAAGTGACCCCAGTGCACATTTGTGGGCTTTAACTCCTGTTATTACTCTTTGCCTTATTGCTTTTTTGTGGGACAAGTTTGCAAACTACATGTCCCATGATGCTTTGGATGAGCAGATACTATAGTGAATTGTGGTCTGCAGTTTTAGCCCCATTATTTTAACTCTCTATGTGTTTACGTAATGCAAAATGAGCACCACTGAAGACTTCCTGAATCATCCATCAGCAGTTCCATGCACAGTGCTGCCACACACACCACTGCTGTGGACAGCATTGCTGCTCTGTCTTTCCATTAATATTTTAAATAGAGTGGATTTGACTGCCGTTTACTGTGTCCAGTGAGGGTTATGTAAATCATAGTGGAAAAGCTGTTAAAAACCTGATAATGTGTCAGTGATGTAGCAATGCATTTCATATTAGATCATTGCTGGGTGTGGTCACAGTACAAGAGCCCATAACTGTGACCACAACAGCAGCTAAAGTAATACTGCTGAAAATTTTCATTATGTCAAACCCTGTTATTCACTCTATTAATGCCTTTTCACCAATATCCTCTTAATTCATTTGTGTTGTCTAATTTCCTTATGTCATAATTTTTAGGGAGACTGGTGCAGTCTTCCTAGCTACACAAAACTGTCAGTGGCTACTATAGATATTGAAGAACACTTGAAGGCATACAGTTTTAAAACCCTCTGAGGTCTAAGTCATCATAGATGCTAAGCCTAACTCTATATTTTGGAGAAAGGCAAAAATGTATATTTTTTTAATATAGCAGTTTATGATTTTTGCCAGAATGATTATTTTATTTGTCCCGTGGTTGCCACGACGTGGGAGAACAATTTCATAAAAACAAAAATGACATATTCTGATTGCGTAGGGTGAGAGTTAGGGTTGAGGTTGTCACTGATGATGATGACTTAATCCTCAGAAGGTTAAGGTCTTCTCTTTACTATAATTTTGCTTGTACAATGGTTATGGCAAGAGCCTTTATTTACCAGTAAATGCTTTTGAACCCGAATTGAAATTGTATGTGAACATCCACTAAAATTGATCTTCTACCAGATCTCGTCTTGATGGCATTTGGAGTTTTCACCATAACATGAAGTCAGTGACAGTAGAATTTGCTCCTTTGAGAGCTGGAGGGAAACATGGGTCGCATACGGGAAGAGATGAAACTGAAAAAGAGAGACGAAGAGTTCTTAGAAGGAAGAGTTGATAGGTTAGGGCTCATCACTTGATCTTAGTAAGTAAATTACAGAGCATGTATGCTCAGTGGTGCAGTCACAACCTCACAGAGAGACACCCGAGAAGCAGCAGCGGACTCACTAACAAACAATACAGTACAAGCCAAATGACGCAAAGGTTCTACTCTTTCAACCACTGATGTTTAGTATTGAAATCATTGCAACTCTATGACGCTCTTATTTGCTTATCGTAAAAAAACAACAACTTGTATTTAATTTTTTTTATGCCACTGCTGATAATGACTTAATTCTCTGTGCTCACATCCTAACCAAGATCACCTGCTTTGCAACTTCCCTCTCATGACTCTAAGTCCATAAGGGTGGCCTGGTGTCCTTATCTAGAAAGGAACAAACAATGGCAGCATAGCACTGGGTCATCAAGCAACTGTGTTTATTGGTAGGTGACTAAACTCACAGATTTGCATAGATAAAGAGTGTAGACTGCCAGAATTGCTTTTATGAGTGGATGTGAATGAATGCCTACCCCTGAAAAAACAAATCAAACACATCACACATGACAGCAGATCAGCTAAAATAAATTCTAGCACACACCTGCCGCACCTCCTGTTGGTAAATCTCATATAGGTCACTGTACTTACTGCTTTAACCTGGCCGCAGTTCCTGCACATCTGCAAGCCGCTTTACCACCCACCTCCACCCCAGCTCCTCCTCTGTCAGCGTCACATCTGTGACCCGAACAGAGCCAAGCTGCCAAATATAAAACACTGCAGATTGAAATAACTTTCACTATAACTTTCCCCTTCATCAAGCAAAATTGATGAAAGTGAAATTCTGTTATGGATTTTTATGTGGGTATGTAGAAATGGTAAATGGACTGGTTCTTATATAGTGCTTTTCTACTCTACATGAGCACTCAAAGCACTTTATACAGCATGTCTTATTCACCCATTTACACACACATTCATACAAGCACTTTCTACATCTAAGTGCTTTCTATTAAACATTCACACACACACACTCACACTGCGATGAGTGCATCAAGAGCAACTTGGGGTTCAGTTTCAAAACTAGGACTGGAGTAGCCAGGAATCAAACCACCAACCTTCCAATTAGTAGATGACCTGCTCTACCTCCTGAGCCACAGCCAGCCCGTACGGGGGCTGTCTTAGTGAACCCATATGAGCAAACACTTGGTGACTGTGGAGACAATGAACACATTTTTAACAGGAAGAGCCCTCAGGACCAGAAGTGTACTCTGTATACCTGCATACCATGCAGATTATAGCACTGTGCATCCTTGGGCACGTTTGGTATTAAATGACCGATAGCATCTTGGGTCCTAAATAAATGTAAAACCAGCCACTTGAAGCAGGAATCTCCACTGAGACACTGTTAACCATTGCCAGGCTGATTCTTTGCTCTCTGTAGCATTCTTTTGGAATCTAATGTTTCCCATATGTTGGAGAGACGAGGCCATGGCTACAATGACAGTAAAGTTACATGGAAGAACAGAAAGAGGAGCCAGAAAAAAAAAGGAGAAAAAGGAGGGAATAAAGCAAAATGCTCAAGGGGCACACCAGAAAAGACTATACTGCTAAATCCAATTACATTTATCTTGTACTGTGGTCATCTCTCACGACAGACTGAAGAGTAGATTAATCCCCACTGCATTTAAACTATGAGCTTTTCTCTGTTTTTGAAAGAGGCTTTTCCACAAAAATGTAATACTTGTTAAGATGGAATCACCATCCTTTGATTCTCTCAAATCTTCCACCACCAGATTTGCTCTCTTCTCCCTTTTCTTCCTTCCCACATGTAAGGCACATATTACTTTTTTTTTTTTTTTTTACTTTTACCCTTTAAACATTAAAGGGTCGTGCTTTCTCACAACTTCCCGGCATCTGGTTGTTGCAAATATTGTTACAGTTTTCTGTGTATATATGGAGGATATGTATAGTCTATATCCCCTCTTATCCTTTCATTAAATCACAAATCTGCTGTTCTGGCTTATGTAAACACCCACTTCCTCCACAGCTTTTCTCTCTCCATACCTTTTGATTCTCTCACCCGCCAAATGTAACAGGCCTTTCTCCTCCTTCTTTGTCTCTTTTCTTTCTTTCTTTTTTCAGGCCCAGATTCAGCTCGATTGTGGAGATGACAACATCTGTGTCCCGGACCTAAAGCTGGCTGTTTATGGGTGAGAGGAAATCACCTGATCCAACACAATTTTAAATTTCCAGTCGTCTGAAAATTCTAATTATTCCAAGGAAAGCTACAGCCTCTTGAGGGGAACAGAACCAACAAAAGTCGACATGTAGTCATTTGATAAAGTTAATATCGCTAATCTGTTAATAATTGTGCTTCTGGCTATTTAGCTCATTTAAATCCAGTAATCACTTGTCTTTTAGATCTTTTATGCTAACTTGCTAACTCCGTGTGATGCTGGGAATTAAGTGCAGAGTAAAAACCTTCCTGTTGTAACTTCATACAAAAATGATACGAGTGGTGAGAGTGAATCAGAACAAAATCTGCAGGCCTTAAAACCCAAAACAATGAGCTGAAAGATGATAAAATAGTCAGTGGATCTAGGAAATGGGTAGTTAATTTCATATATAATCTAAATACATAGAAATACTACAGTTTAAAAAGATACATTTAATTGCAGTTTCCTTTTAAACTGATTTACATGAACACAATTTTAATTGTAACAATGATTTATACAGTCGGATAGTTCCTAGCAAGCAAGCTAGTAAAGACAAAATGAAGAAAATGCACAACACATACACACATATAGAACATTTTAAACTCTCAACATCACCAAGTTATTGGAATGCATCTAGGGTTTGGGGTAGGTGTAGGTTTGGTTGAACGTCCATCCCTTTTTGGTGGACAGTTTGACAGTTTCAGTGTAGAGTGACAGGAAAGATGAGGGAACAGAGGCCCTTTGACTTTATGCCACCAGGTCAGCTCAGGCATTCTTCGGTAAAAAACAGAGAGATTAAATAAATAGCAACATAATTATGCTACATGTTACTGTGTTTCCTGGTTATTTTCCATAATATGCTTCATCTAACCACAACCACTGAACACAACATGAAAAAAAAAGCCCTTTTCGATCTGCTAAAGAAAGTGATCTGGATATACAGCAGAATCGAATGAGCTCTTATGCTTCATGAAATTCAGCTTGTTAGTTTTTCTTGCTGACAGTCAGACAGACAAAAAGCAATGAGAGCACTCCGCTCTCCTTAAGAGAGGAATAATAAGAGGCTGTTTACAGCTCAGAACATGCGTGCACTGGGAGAAAGATCTAGAGAAATGATTCCTCGCTTTTGGCACAATTACACATCATTGGATATTAATCCTGCATCCTTGTTGGTGAATAGACTCCAGGGAGATATTTGGCTTGCTGGAGTCTATTCACAGAGCTGCGTCTCAGCCCATTCACAAAGCGAACACACGCTCCAGACTTTCTCCTCCCAGCCTGCCAGCTCTGATATGTGGACTGTTTTGCATTACATGGCCATGTGATTTCTCTTAGCTGCAGAAATACAATCAGTGCTAAAAGTTTCCCATGAAAAGTCAAAAATCTGCGTTTGGAGCTTCCCCAGGACCAAGCTTGAATGATTCAGCACTTTCACTAAACACAGTTTCCCTTCACTGACTGTCGGACGCACCGATTTTCCCTTGTTTGCCAAGAATTTGCAAACAGTGGGATGTTTAACATTCATAACCCAGAGGTCTGTCACTGGTGTTTTAGTTGTATCCTCTGGCTTCAATTATGCTTTTATGAACCTCATGATCCACAGTTATATTTTTCCCAGCAAAGTCAGTGTAGTATAACATGTCAGCTGTGTGCTGCTGATTTCTGTCCGTTCCCAGCATCTGTGAGAGTTCGCTGTTGTGGTATCAGAGTTGCTTCCTCTGCATTTGCTAAATTTGCCCGAGCCTAATTAAAATCATCTGGGGGTTGTCTTACCTAGTTTGGGGGTCACTGGGTCCAGGCCCCTCTGAAGATTTTTTTCCTTTGGGGGGGAGGAAATGGAATGAAAGTCGAACTCCAATTCCAACCTTCTACCACACTCCTTTCTTCCTTTCCTGCTCAATAGAAACATAAATTTACTACCACCGAGTGTAGCTGATGGGGGGGAGGGTCGGAGTTGAAGGGTGTCGAGAGGATTTATCACTACGCTGAAAATGTGTTTGCACACAGGGACGTCACTGTGAAGTTGTAGAATAAGGTGGGGGTCGGTTTCCTGAGACAAATCACAGTGATCCGATTTGGGTCATTTCCCAGGTCGGTCGCAGGCAGATATGTAGGAGAAAATGGCCTTTGGGGACGGACTGAAACAAAGATGCATTGTCTGGAAAGACTTTGCATCCCTGCTTTTCATTACGTTTTACGCTCTTTTGTGCTTTTCGGTCATGCCCTGCACCAGGTGACTTGAAATAGATCTGGAAATGAAGGTAAACCAAACTGTGCCTGCGCGGAGGCTGTGGATGAAAGCTGCTGTTTTCAGTCATTTTGACTGCAGTGGATAAACTGGCTGCATAACAACGAGACACTCAAGGGAACCAAAAAAACAAAACCTAAATGAGGCTAACATCATGCAAGGGTGTACTTAGGTTTGATGCTGGTTTAAAGTAAATTCTCAGCATGCTGGGTGAAGCAGAGTGGCTCACAATTCAATGGTATGATGATATGTTCCCCAACAATCATCTGTCATACATCATGATATCTGTGTAACTGAAGAAGGAGAACAGCACTTAGAAAGTAGGAATAAGTTTTTTAAACCTCTGGATTACATCTGTGTTTAAATAAAAGCCCCTTTATTAGAGTTTTGAAAATGCTGATTCTAATAACAAGTGGCAGTATTCTAAAACACTACATCAATCAGTGATGTTTTTTTAGCATATTCCCATTGACATAAATGGCTAAACATGAGTGTCATAGCCTCTAATGACGAATCAATCTCTGCGGAGAAGTTAGTGTTGCTTCTCTCAGCTCATTGTTTTGGTTTTACTGTTTTGATTCAGTCTTGCTGCTCTCGGTGTCTCCGCGTATAAACAAACCCTCAAAGAATCCCACCGGCAGTACCGAACACGACTGAGAAACTGTGGGAAATTAAGCAACTAAAGAGTCACATATGAGTATTTTCCTTGAGGGCTGGTGGAGAAAAGAACAGAGCTACAGGAGGGTGATTATAGTGCTTATATTCATCGTGCGGCTTGAAGAAGACTCCAAATGAATGTTTGTCGATTGTGCAACTCCTCCACGACAATTTTAGCAGGTTGGATTCGTGCCCTTTCAAGGCACCCAAAAATAGTCATGTGTCTAATATGTAATCGTTAGGATGGTAATATGTTCTCTTTAACCCTCTGATGCCTAAGTTGTTACCAGTGATGACCCAACCCTAGCCCTGGTTAATGGGTACTTTAGTTACAGTGTCTGACTCCTTTAGGTTGCTAAAGACTTGTTTTATGTGCAACAGGAAGTCTGTATAAACTATATGTCTGTATAAACCGCTTTCAGTAACTTTTAAAAAGGTCATTGGTTGATTGTAAAGACCTCAGAGAAAGCATAGTGATGATGTTGTGCTTCTCTTTGCCCAGTGACAAAACAGAGGTGTACTTGGGAGATGAGAACTCTGTGAGTCTGACCTTCAATGCCAGGAACGAAGGAGAGGGAGGCGCGTACGAGGCCGAGCTCTATGTGGCGCTTCCCTCAGAGGCCGACTACAGCGGGATAGCACGCAACAATGTGGTGAGGCAGACAATGGCCACAGTACCTTCAGACATTGTTTTGGGATGTGTTATGAGGAGATTTATGTATCGTGTTTTTGGATTGTCCTTCCGTCCATTCTCTCAGTGGACTCAAGGTTGAACTAATTAGAATATGCTACGTTTCCTTCTTTCATGGCTATAACTTTGTGTTGTGTCATACTCAGGTTTATTGGACAAACATGAATACACTTTAACTTTACAATACGAAAAATGCACTACACAAAGGACCCAACAAAAGCAAAACAGGGATCATCTAGTGTCAGATTATCTACAGTGTCAGATCAAAACACATCATAACTCTATTATAAATGGTGTCTGTCCACCAATACAAACTAGTCAACTTAATATTAAAGTTAAATAGATGATTCTTTGTGTCCTTTCCAGAGCTTGACTCAGCTGACCTGCAGCTATGAGGCAGAAAACCAGACCCGCTATCTTGTGTGTGATCTGGGAAACCCCATGAAGTCTGGTGCCAGTGTAAGAGCCAATAAAACCCACATGTTGCTTTTGGCCTTTCCCACTTTTTGTGTCTCAGGACAATTAAGCCAAGTTGACTTGCATAATTCATACACAAGCAAACTCAACATGTTTTTTCACTGACCTGGAAAAACCTGATAAACATTGCTTTTGTGTTGAAAGAGTTTTCATTCCTCGTTTCCAAAAGTCGGGATAAGGAAAAAAAGAGCCCAGACTCTGTTTAACACGTTTATTTCCTTTCTCATGTTCCTTGAATTCATTGCATGAACTTTCTGTGGCTGATTTTGTAGTTATGGGCTGGTCTTCGGTTCACTGTCCCCAGACTCAAGGATACTCACAATACTGTCCAGTTTGAGCTCCAGATACGAAGGTGGGTCGTTTTTCAGGGATTCCTGCTGCTTAATGCTTTTTGATCAGGTGAATAAAAGAAAGGCTGTTTCAATAACACTCAGTTTTTGTGCTTCTTTGTTGTGATTTGTTCTAGTAAAAATGCCAATAACTCAGAGAGTGAAGTGGTGTTTTATGAGCTGGAGGTGTCTGCTATGGCTGAGGTCATTCTGCAGGGGTGAGGCTTCACTTTAGGCTGTCACATTACCATGACATCATTTTTCTTACCCTTGATTTTTGCCAAGATAACAGTGTGGTTGTGCCTCTCGCAGTGTTTCTCGGCCAGACAAAGTCATCTTTCCTCCTCCCAACTGGACTGCTCGACAGGGTCTGGAGGAGGAGCAGGAGATTGGCCCCGAGCTCCAGCAGGTCTTTGAGGTAGAAATAAAGTCTGCAGTACACGAGAAGATGACCGTGTCACTTTGGTGCATTATAGAACGTAAAAGAAAAGTACATTCAAAGTATCATATAAACTTTTAATATGAATAAAAGTGTTGCTGGTGAGCTTAAGTTATTATTCGTGTAAAAAAGAAGAGCCCGGTGGAAGTGGAAAACATTAAAAAGACTTGCCCGCCTTCCCAGAAGTGGACGTCCCAGCTACATCTCAGACTGTACAGGCCACAGTTAGCATGTCGAATGTTAAAATTTATGACAGTACAATTAGAAAATGTGGCTTGTTTGGAAGGGTTGCCATGAGAAAGCTTAAAAAAAAAGAGCATGACAGCACAGCTTAGGATTGCAAAGTTGCATCTAAACAAACCACAAGACTTGAGGAACAATGTGGAGATAATTGTTTGGCAAAAATCAAATGCAGCACGAGGACCTCACAACAACCATCAAACACGATGGTGGAGGGGTGATGATTTGGAGTTGTTTTGCATCCATAGGACCTGGGCACCTGCAGTCATTGATTTAACCCTGAGCTCTGTATACCAAAATATTCTAGAGTCAGATGTGAGTCAAGGTGCTGCAGTGGTCCAGTCAGAGTCCGCACCTCAACCTGATTGAAATGCTGTGGTGGGATTTTAAGAGAGCTGTGCTCAAATGACTGCCTGCAAATCTCAATGAACTGAAGCAACCCTGTAAAGAAGAGTGGGCCAAAATGCCTCTATAATGATGTGAGAGGCTGATAAAGTCATACAGAAAATGATTACTTCAAGTTGCTGCTAAAGGTGGTTCTATAAGCTACTGAATCATGGGATGCACTTAGTTTTTTCACACACTCTTTCTACATTTTGGCGTCATTTTTTATTAGATAAGGTAGATAAGCACTGGTGTATATGATGCAAATGCTAACTAGGTTTTACATATGCAGGGGTGTTGTGGTGTTTCTGCGTGTTAAATGGTCACAAACAAGGCAGCTGGACTTCTTTAGGTTTGTGAAGACATTTCGCCCCTCGAGAGACTTCAACCGGTGTAGAGTCCCAGGTGCACCGCTTCTCAGTTCAAAGATTGTCACACTCCTTAACGATTTGAGGAGTGTGATAATTTTGACAGCAACATGAAGTCTTGAGGTGAGGTGCAAGTGGACCAAATCCAAAGGGGACAGCCCCCACCAGGGGTTAATCACAAACCTAAAGGGGTCCCATTACCTTCTTTTATCAGGACCACAATGACGCAGATGACTGAGATCCTACAAAGACATGTTCAAACACTAACTAGCAAATGAACCTCTGAAACTCTCTCTTTCAGCTGGTGAATAACGGTCCCAGTGTGGTGAGCCAGACATCATTAGTGGTGAAATGTCCTCTGAAGGCTCACGGTCACTGGCTGCTCTACCCTCTGGAGGTGGTCACTGAGGGTCCCCTCAGCTGTTCCTCCCAAACAACCTTAAATGCATTACAGCTCAAGGTGAGGACACACAATTAAACACACAGACACACACTAACCGCTTGGTTGGCATGGTGACACCATTAACTTTGGCCTATTCTTGGCTCGGAACACTGCTAATGACCGCTAATGTATTTATGCATACAGCTTCAGCCTGCAGCAGCTGGTCAGGCGTCGCTGAAGTCCAACACTGAGCGCCGCATCCAGAAGAGGGAGGTGCACAGAGATCCTCTGGCTGAACAGGGAAACCTGGTGAGGCAGTATGGAAATTCAACCTGTAAATTCAACTGTTCTTTAGCTAACAAATGGAGATGCTTGATTACAGAGTCTAGCAGCAGCTAATTTAGCAGCTGAGCAGGGATGAGTCTGACCCCTACATGCCAAACCCAGTTTTAGCCTGGCTGAGTGCAAAACACAGAGTAGGGTGAAAGTTCCTGGCTCCATGAGAAGGTCGAGTGACAAACCAGGCTAATTTTAAGGTTAAACCGCCTGAATAATCCACTTTATCTTTTCACCTTCTGTTTGTCCGTCATCAGTGGACTTCGTGTGTCATGTTTGTCTCTCTCCTCTTTCCTCCTTGACTCAGCATGTGGGTGGGGAGCCGTGGTGACGTGGAGTTTACAGATGTGCTCAGCCCAAATGCATCAAAATAAATGCTCTTAATGGCCCTTGCGCTGGGTGTTGAGTCCCTCTGGGTTTCTTATATGGGACTGTGTTTACCTAAGTGCTCAATGGTATTTATGCATGCATGTATGTAGTACACTGAAACCAAAAGAGCCAAATGAGATTACAGAAAGCAGCAGCTCTGCCCTTTCTTATTCTGATTAGATTGTTTGTTTCAACAGAGGAAATGAGAATAGATATGATGAGCTCTGTTCAGCATCGCCAGCCGCTTGCTGTAATTGTTTGTGAGGTGAAGTTAATTATGTTTGCGATTTACTGAGTTATTTTTGTGTGGCTAATGTTTGACAGCTCATCTCTAACGGCACTCTGACGAACCATCCTGAAATCAAACAATCCAACCACATGGAAATGTTTCTAATAATCCATGCTATACAGCTGGAACGCTAACTGTTAGCATTCCAATTACCGAATCAGTGCCGTGGGAGTTCTCAGCTCAGTGTGAACAATATTTACACACTTCACAGAGGTAGTGTACACACCGTATGCATTTCTGGGTTAGTTTTCTTAAAAAAAAGGAAAAGAAAGAAGTGAGAATTGAAGTAACTTGGACTCCTTTTGAGGCAGGACTCCAAGATTAGTGACTTAGTGTGATATATGACAGTCACTGGCCTTCTTTCCATTATATCAATGCAACAATGCAACAATTGCCACAGATGCAGGACAACTACAGCTTCCATGAAGAAACTAGAAACCCAGACACTATGGCTATGTCATCAAAATCTGGTCTCATTCATAATCATAAAACATACCACACTGCTGTCATATATCATATGTCTACACACCTGAACTATCCATGACCCCCTCCATTCATTTATGGATTTCTCTTTTGTTGTGCTGTTGCTTTTAGCTAGTGAGCATGTGGAGCGTGTGGGGGGGGCACTTTTTGTCAACCCTCTGAGGCGTCATTAGCCATGATGTACGTGACCCTAACCCTGCGCTATCCGAATATGTAATTGATGTTATATTCAACAACTGGTCTCCAAAGTTTTGGCAATCAGATGACAAAGAAAGTAATTATTCTGTCACACATCAAACTCTACTAACATTGTATTTATTTATTTATTATTTTACCAGAAATAGTGCTTCTTGCTTTTCTCCAAAACATAGGGTTAGGGTCCGGGGGCTGTCACTGATAATGACTCAGACCCCACAGGGCTGAAAAACTAACAATATTAGTTCAAAACTTACTCAAGACCTTACTTCAAAAATACCTTTCTACACACATTAAAGAAAGGCCCTGTTTCAGCGTATGCTGTGGAGGTCTCAGAACAGAGCCGTGCAATCTGCTTTAGCTCGTAGCGCTCCTTAACAAAGTCCAGTTATTAGCGCCATTGTAAATGTCAGTGAGAGTTTGCATGAAGTTTCCTTGGAGCTTTAACTGTTTCACGTCAACTCTGTATAAAGCGCCGGTCACTTTGACAGCTTATGTCATCACTTCACTGTAATCTACTCTTGTATGTGTCACAGTGCTGCCAAAAGCATTTAGCTGTTCACGTCTGAAAGGTTCTGCAGGTGCTTCCAGTCATTTCCACGAAGAATAAATAAATGTTCTCAGAGGAGCTGTCTTATTTTTAGGGCAGCATGTTTTAACTTTTAACAGCCAATACTAAGTAACAAAGAAACATAAACTCTATTTATCAGTGGGCTCGTGGTTATGAAATTATGTCACAGCATATGAGATATTCCATTCCATACAGGACATGAAGCGGTGACTGTAAAGTTGTTAAAGGAAACTACTACACTGGGCCAATTGAACAAGATCAATATCAAGGTTTACTTTACAGTCCCTTGGGGGGAGCTTAGAGTTACTGCCACACAGAGCCTTAACAGCCAGTTCATACAGTACACTCAACAAATCAGCCTAAACGTCAGGGACGTTTAAAAGACTTTTGCAGGCTTCTCTGTCTCTGGGGCTGTGAGGATAAATGCTGAACAGTGAAATGGACAAATTTAAAACTTTCAATTAAAAATAAGGAAAGATACAGAATTGCACGTGTGCAAATCCAGTCTGTACTAGAAGAACCTTTAGTCATTAGTAATTAAATAAATGGCAGTCAATGCTTAACTGGCTTGTGCTGTGCTGGTTCTGTCCCTCTGTAGACGTGCAGTACAGTGGAGTGCTGGCAGCTGCAGTGTGATGTGGAGCTGCTGCAGAGAGGAGGGAGTGTCATCCTGACTGTACGCTCAAGACTCTGGGCGGAAACTTTCATGGAGGTGAGACTACAGGTCCTTGTACTCTGCAGTACTGCTCTGTATTGTGGGTCATATCTATACAGTTTGAGTACAAGAAACTGAACTAAGGAAGAAAAGTCCAGACCGGATAAAACCAAGAAACCGAAGCAGTCTGTGTGCTCATACTGCCCTCTGCTGGAGACTGACAATAACAGACAGTGTGTCCCATCTCCTCACTACACACTTAGAGTGGATATAAAAAAGTCTACACACCCCTGTTCAAATGCCAGGTTTTCGTGATGTAAAAAAAAAAATGACAGGAAGACAAATAATTTCACAACTTTTTCCACCTTTAATGTGACCTATAACCTGTACAATGCAATTGAAAAACAAACTGAAACCTTTAAAGGGGAAAAATATAAAATAAAAAACTTAAAATAACCGGGTTGCATAAATATGCACACCTTTAAACTAATACTTTGTTGCAGCACCTTTGGCTTTTATTACAGCACTCAGTCTTTTTGTTTAGGAGCCTATCAGCGTGGCACATCTTGATGTGGCAATATTTGCAAACTCTTCTTTGCAAAACCGCTCCAAATCTGACAGATTGCGAGGGCATCTCCTGTGCACAGCCCTCTTCAGATCACCTCACAGATGTTCGATGGGATTCAGGTCTGGATTCTGGCTGGGCCACTCACCTCAATCTTATTCCGGTGAAGCCATTCTTTTGTTGATTTAGATGTGTGCTTTGGGTCATTGTCGTGCTGAAAGATGAAGTTCCTCTTCATCTTCATCTTTCTAACAGAAGACCGAAGGTTTTGTGCCAACACTGACTGGTATTTGGAACTATTCATAATTCCCTCCACCCTGACTAAGGCCCCAGTTCCAGCTGAAGAAAAACAGCCCCAAAGCATGATGCTGCCACCACCATGCTTCACTGTAGGTATGGTGTTCTTTTGGTGATGAGCAGTGTTGTTCTTGTGCCAAATATACCTTTTGGAATCATGGCCAAAAAGTTCAACCTTGGTTCCATCAGACCATAACACATTTTCCCACATGCGTTTGGGAGATTTCGGATGCCTTTTTGCAAAATTAAGCCGGGCTTGGATGTTTTTCTTTGTAAGATAAGGCTTCCGTCTTTCCACCCTACCCCATAGCCCAGACATATGAAGAAGATGGGAGATTGTTGTCACATGTACTGCACAGCCAATACTTGACAGAAATTCCTGCAGCTCCTTCAGTGTTGCTGTCGGCCTCTTGGCAGCCTCCCTGACCAGTTTTCTTCTTGTCTTATCATCAGTTTTGGACGGACGTCCTGTTCTTGGTAATGTCACTGTTGTGCCACATTTTCTCCACTTGATGATGACGGTCTTCACTGTGTTCCATGGTATATTTAATGCCTTGGAAATTCTTTTGTAGCCTTCACCTGACTGATATCTTTGAATAATGAGATCCCTCTGATGCTCTGGAAGCTCTCTGCGGACCATGGCTTGTGCTGGAAGATGTGGCTACAAGAATGTCAGGAAAAACCAACTAGAACAGCTGAACTTTATTTGGGGTTGATCAGAGGCACTTTAATTGGTGACGGGCGTGTGCTGACTCCAATTTAACATGAGTTTGAATGTAATTGGTTAAATCTGAACACAGCCACACCCCCAGTTATAGAAGGATGCAACCACATTATCTCAGTTGTTTATTTTTACTTCACCTCCCTGAAAGATTTCTGTTTTTTTTTTCAATTGCATTGTACAGGTTATAGGTCACATTAAAGGTGGGAAAAGTTGTGAATTTTTTTTGTGTTGCTGTCATTTTTTTTACATCACAAAAACCTGGCATTTGAACAGGGGTGTGTAAACTTTTTACATCTACTGTATGCATACCATTTGTTTTCTGACTGAATTTAATACATTTTCCACTGTAAATTGTGAAATTTTATAATTAAGTTGTTAACATTTTGTTACTGTAACATTTACCAGTGATAATATTTAATTACACAGCACTAAACTGATTTTGAGCCTTGCACTGATGGGCAAATTATTTTAATTTTCCATATCAAATAGCAGAGCAAAAGCTCATCTTATTTCTTCCTCGCTAAACTTTTGTTTTTCTGCTGTCCTGTGATTGTCCACAGCGAGCGTTTAAGCAGTACATCCTGGAGTGCTCCGTTCACTTCAGCGTGGACAGGATGCCGTATTCCGTTCCTCCCAAATTCAAGCCATCAGGATCCAAAAAGGTAACACGTGTCCTTTGTTCTGGATTTTTATTTTACATATGAAAGTCCGTGCATGGTGTTACACTTCTACGGTTTCCTGTTGTTCAGGTGGTGACAGCTGTGATGTGGAGCAAGCCGGACAGTCAGTTCTCGGTTCCGGTGTGGATCATCATCCTGGCTGTTCTCGCTGGGTTGCTGTTACTGGCCTTGCTCATATACCTACTTTACAAGGTAACAACCTGATAAATGTCCCTACTTATAGCATTATCACACAGAAAGTACACTTTGGAGCGACCTGGTGGGATCCGAGCTTCATCTTCGAGAGCACTAACCTTCAGGTCTTTCTGCTCTTATATTCTGAGCCAAAGACTCCAAAAAGCTGATTTTTGTTATTTAGTCAGTTTACTTACATAACTGATGTTTGAATTGTGCTGAAACTATTACTGACCTTGAGTTGGTGCACAGTCCACCTGACCTTATCCTGTAAGATTCATTGATTGAGCTCTTGATGATGATGATGATGATGATGGGCTATCCGTGCTCAGAGGCATCAAAGCAACCCTAAATCATGATGCCGCTGCCACCATACTTCACCTTTGGGCTGATGTTTGGTGCTGTGAGACTGGTGTTCAAGCTTAGCTTTGCCAGTCTACATTAGTAAAGTGCTGCTGGGAAGGGTCAAGGTGCAAGTTTTTTGGACAACAGCAGCTTTTTCCATGGTGTCCCGGAATAGACACCTTTCCTGTTCAGTGATGCGTGTATGGTACACTTATAAACAGAAGCTATTAAACCTTTCAAATGATCACCTTTAGCCATTAGCGATCACTGTGCGCTTCTGTATTTTATTACAGAGCAGAACAGTCACTACATTATCATGAATCAACTGTAATATTAGCATAACCTGTACAAAGTTTGTCGGTGTGGGGGATGATGAATGTCTAAACCCTTTTCAGCTTCATGCAAATAAATATTTCTTAATAGAAACTGCAAGCCAAGGTTCACATTAGCAGCTTCTTGTGAATGGAGAACTCAAAATATTTGAGTGATATTTAGAGGTCAAAGCAGCTCTAAAGCTCCTAACGTCAGCAGTTACTTCCCAACCTGCACTTGGATACATTTATTACTTATTACTTACTTAAAATACTTACTTACGTTGTTCATAATGGTAATGTAGATGAAGATTGCATCATGTTTAGGGTTCACCTACTACTACTGTAGAAGATAGATTGTCGTTTCCATGTGCAATAATTTATATGTGGGTGTATTGGCCTTTTTCCATGGGCATACACAGAAAGCACAAGGCAGTGAGAACAGGAACGAGACCCCAGCACAGACCGGAGCAGGTATCAGTGATAATAGATATGACATTGAGTAGCTCAGATACAGCATGACAGGAGGAATTTGGGTGGAGGTGAGTTGCAAAGAAACGTTCAGCTGTGCAACAAATGTGGGCAGGCCAAAGCAGCATGAATAAAATTTCCCACATGAAAATTGGATGATGTGGGGGCATCAGCAGAGAGATCAGAAAGATCTGCCAGCATCACAGCTGATGTGCCTGAACTAATGCTATGCTTGTGAGTGACAGAAATGATAATATCTTCTTTCAGTTGTTACTGAGGGAACAAAACCCCATATTACCTATTACAGAAGCAAGGAAAAAAACAAGTTGTGGAAATCAGTATGGCTCAGTGCTTTTAGTGTTTGTGCACAGATTGAACAGATATTGTAAAAGTGAAAGTTTTCCAAGAGTCTCGAGTTACATTTTGGCAAAACTAACAGGCAACAATATATTTTTAACACATCTCTACTTTGAAGCTCACACATTATGATTGTTTTGCATCTAATCTCCTCATATTTTGCTCCAGATGGGCTTCTTTAAAAGAGCCGACCCGTATGGTACGACCATGGAAAAGGCCAAGCTCAAACCCCAGGCGTCCTCTGAAGCTTAGACCCACGACGGAGCCGCCCCCTGCAGCTGTTCCAAAGAACTGGAAGTAGTGTCGCATTCCCAAACAAATAACGGAAATTCCTAATGATAAGCAGGACACCCATTTATGAGGGGACAGTTATGGGTGCTGTATCACTGGAAGACAAGATATCTGGTGCTGCACTAAAATGTCAATTCAGAAAAGACTACAGGGGCCACGCAGTTGAAGATGTACTGCTGTTTTTGACATTCCTCTGTACAATCAGGGACTTTTTAGAAGCTCATCCTTTCATATAGTACTCCTGCATTGACACCAAAAAACAAATGCACATCCAACCAAAGGCACTAAAGCTACAGTATTTCATTATTGCAAAAAGGTGTGATTCAAGCCATGTTTGTAACCTTGGTGTAAATTTGAAAATTCCTGCTTTTGTATGATGCCTAAACCACTTGTTATTTATGGCACAATGATTTCCTATTGATTATTGAATGTTGTACTGTACTGTCTGCAGGAAAGAAAAACCTGATGAATCTGCAATGTTTAACTTGAATTTTCCTCTCCCATATTGGGAGGTACTCTGTGTATGATGTAATGTATTCATTGTGTTATGTTGGTGTTGTGGCCGAGAATAAAACCTAATTTTGTATACCCACACAAAAAGCTATGGATGTGTTTGCTATGAGTAAACGGAGGCAAAACTGAACCAAATGCTTCTGAGATACAATTCAGTTCAATTCAGGGTTATTTATACAGCACCAAATCACAACAGTCAGTCACCTCAAGGCACTTTATACTGTAAGGTAAAGACCCTACACTAATTACTCAGAAAACCCAACAATCACAACGGCCCTCTTGGCGACAGTAGGATGGAAAAACTCCCTTTTAACAGGAAGAAACCTCCGGCAGAACCAGGCTCAGGGAGGGGCAGCCATCTGCCATGACCGGTTGGGGCTGAGGGGACAGAAACAGGACAAAAGACATGCTGTGGAAGAGAGTCAGAGATTAATAATAACTAATGATTAAATGCAGAGTGGGGTATAAACTAAGGGATGGTTCACTTAAAAAAGTAAACCTACCTGTAAATAGTTGCCCCCAACAATAAGGGCATCTACAGCCTCTGGTGTTCTACATGGGGGCTTTCTTGTGTCTGGTTTCTAGATGGATGGGTCACTCCAAATACAACACAAAGTTTGTTTTATGATGAAACACTTCTGTCCTGATGGGAGTGCTCTCTTCCAAGATGATCTTA
>JAVDPK010002393.1:436323-448090 GCA_034780415.1 Cichlasoma orientale | reverse complement strand
AAAATTCCCATAAACACTCCTAAACCTTGTGGAAAGCCTTCCCAGAAGAGTTGAAGCTGTTATAGCTGCAAAGAATGGGCCGACATATTAAACCCTATAGATTAAAAATGGATCATCACTCAAGTTCATATATGTGTGTGTGAAGTGTGTCGCCTTGAGACGACTGTTGTTATTTGGTGCTATATAAATAAAACTGAATCAAATTGAAGTCAGATGAGTGAATACTTTTGGCAACATAGTGTAAGTAAACATTTCACAGATACTACCTCAATGCACTGGTCATTTGTTTATTGAGTCTAAGGATCCTTTATTTGATTTTACTGTATGTAAAGTTCTACTCAGTCACCTTTCAAATCAATCCAAGATCTGTTTCCTGGTTTTCATCAATTTTCTTCACCAGGTTTATTAAATTCTGCAATAATTTACCCCCTACAATCAGCTATGCTTTCATATATAATTTACAACATTTTCTGATTTTAACTAATATTTTACTCTTATTTTCATTTTCTTGGTTATTGTTTGGCTCTTCTTGTATTTGAATGCTACATAAAACCCTGTGGTCAACTAAATTGACACTCTTAGTTTATGCTTATCTTTCACTGCTGCTGTTGATGTGTTTCCTCTGATATTTATGCTGAGTGTGTGTATGTGTGGTTCTGCTGAGTTCTGCTGGATGGATGTCCCCCCCCCCTCCCCCCAGATTGGGTGCTCTGTGTCTCTCCGCCTCCTCTCCTCCCTCTCTCTCTATCACATGGGTTTTTTTTTTTGTTTTTTTTCCTGAGTCCTCGCAGTCTATAAAAGCCACTCTGTCGTCAGGGTGCAACCCTGCAGAGGAACTCAAGTGTGGGTCAGAGAAAGAGTCGGAGGAAACAGAAGACTGCACTTGGCCACCCTCTTGTCCGTGAGTAAGACATATTCAATGCTGCCTTATGCATTTAGACAGAGCAGAGCACATCATTAGCATGCATGTTATGCAGCTCTTATGCCTGGGACTTTGCAGGGGCAAATGACTCAGCTGTTTGTACCCAGAGTCTCACTGAACAGCAAACATGCAGATCAAATAGCCACACAGTGTTTAATGTGCAAAATCTGTGAGAATAAAACATCAGGTCATCTTTCTGGGCCTCAGAAAGTTACCGTTAGACAAAAGAATTAGTTTATCTTTAAAAAAAGACATGACTGTTGGTAACATAAGTAATATCACCACCACAGAAGCACATAAACAGAATGCTAATGAATCCTTTGAAATTAAGGAACACTTTGGGATTGCTGATCAGGTACTGCAAATGCCCTGTACATACACTGTATATGAGCTGCTAGTGTTTTGCTATCCCTGGTTGTTTTCCTGCTGACTGATGCCTGTCTGATGACTGCCTGATCCTCTGTGATGCCTCCTATTCAGCATTTGAAGAGTGAGGCTTTCGCCCTGTCTGCTGCGCTGTGAGTCAGCAGACAGGGTATTAGTGTTTGGGTCTGGATTGTTTTGAGACTATAGGTCTAACCCATCTAAACCCAACACTATGCTCATCAAACTTGACTGGACTAAATGTCCTAAAGAGTTTTAAACAGCCTTTTCCTTCAAAGGTGATCTTTGTGATATGGAAAAACAAACCTAGAACAGATGCGGATGCGCATTAGGATGAACCAAAGTCTGCTACATGGAGGATGTGGTTTAAACTGCAGTGGAAAGATGTATTGATCTAAGTGGCAGCTTTCCAGATGGAAGTGTAGCTCAGTGGTAAACTGAGCCTCTGGCTAATGGAGTAGCCTGGGTTCAAGTCTCCCCTGCCCTCTCACCCCCTCTTTCCTGTCTGCTCTTCATTCTTCACAAAAAAAGCAGCAGTTTTTCCTGTGCAGGTCCTGCCTTCTCTGAGCAAGCTGTAATCATGTCCAGAAACCTGCTGAAGAACCCCAGTGGGGAAGGTAAGATGCTATTTTCTTCATAGTAGATCAAAGAGTTTAATGAGTATTTCATCAAACATACTAAACATGCTAGAGTCGTGCCACTTTTTAAAGCAGTAGTTTTTAAATATTGTTAATCAACCTTCACTTTTTTGCAGAGTTTATCCCGTGTATACTGTTATGTTTGCAAAATTTGAACCTAGCGTTGGACACAGAGAGGCCAACAAACCAGTATCAATGAATGTTTAAAAGCCAGGAAAGTCCAAAATTACAACACAGGTAGCAATGCAGACACAAGGAGGTTCACAGGGAAGCCACTAGATGGAGGAGCCAAATGAAGGAGCAACAAGATTGGTCTTGTTTCCACCTGTATTGCATTTCCAGTCAGTAAATGTGATACAGGTGGAAACAATAACACAACTCAGTTAAAGTCAAAGTAAAGTGACTACAAATAAAATAAGACAAGCAGAAGTAAATGCCAAGAAACACAAAAAAGGATCTGAACAAACATCAGTTAAGGAATAATGTTATTCACTCGAAACACGGTGAATGAAAGTCCAGTGTCCACTCTTCTTCTTCGCTCTGTTTTTGGTCTCCACCAACTTCTGACTGCTAAATGGCCCACTGTGTTCACCAGCTACTTGCTAACGATGTCTGCCCTCTGCTTTGCTCACCTCTGTTACTCAGAATTTACTTATAACAACTTCATACCCGAAGTAGCACATATCAAAGTTACTCACGGGATCAACATCAAGATCAACACTTGAAAAGCAGCTGTGCTAAATTAGATCATTCGATTTAATTTAGAATAAAGACGTTCTGGTCTTGTTTTTGAGGCCCGTTTATGCTCGGCAGGAATAAAATGTTGTATTTAATTTTGCAATTGACTCAATAAATAATATAGTAACAGTAATATTTTTTGATAGAAAAAAAAATATTACTGTAAATGGAAGCTTGAGACTGTGGATTTCTCTCCCAGAGCAGCTGGAATTCTGGGAGCTGACGGAGAATGGCGGGAGCCAGTGGAAGGTGGAGGATATGCCGGGAGACTGTGGTCACGCCTTTTGCAGTGAAGGAGTGACTAAATACTTTGCAACCTCCTTTGAGTGAGTGGTTATGACTGCATGTGCAGATACAACACGTGACACGTGTATTTAAGTATTGCTCCACACTCTTCCTGGTGCGCTCTTAGGGTCACTGGAAATCTGGCTCTTGATTGATTGATTCTTTGCCAAAACTGTTTGCAAATTTGTCCTGGTTTGTGAAACATGTGTGTGTGTGTGTGTGTGTGTGTGTGTGTGTGTCCCAGGCTGTGTCTGAAGAGACAGGTGATCGACCTGCTGGCAGAGGGATACTCATCTGAACAGCTGGATGCTCAGCCTCCTGTCACAGTAGAAGACTGGTAGGACACTTGAACAGATCCACGTTATTCACTTTGTGTCAGAACAGTGTCGGTGCTGAAAGGGAAGCTCATCCTGCAGGTACTGTGGGAGGACGGACTGCGGCTGCACCTACCAGATGATTGTGTGTCTGTTAGACGAGGATCACAAGCTCATACAGGAGTTCAAACCTGACCCGGTCACTCTGGATCCCGACTGTGACGACTGCTCATGGAAACAGGTGTTTAAAGGCATCTCGCCCTTTTTAAAAGACACAAAAATCGGAATAACTTATAATTCTGTGACAAGCAGAATGCTCTGTACACTGCAGGTCAGTGATCACAGTGGTTGTCTGTCTCTGTCTGTACTGCAGGTCAGCCACACATTTTCTGAATATGGCCCCGGCATGCGTTTCATTTCCTTTGAACATGGAGGACAAGACACCAAGTTCTGGGATGGTTGGTTTGGAGTCCGTGTCACTGGCAGCTCTATTACTATTGAGGTCTAAACATCAGTCACAACAGGAAAAGGGAATCAAGGAATAGTGACAGGTGGAGTAAAGAACTAGAATAATGTTAGGGCTTCAGAGTGAGGGCTGGCTTCACCTTGTGTAGGCTGCATTTTGCTGTTCATGCTGTGAAAACATATCGCTTCTTTGAGGATTTCAGTTACATATTTGTCAAACACTACCATGGTGTCTTGGCTTTACTAACCTGAAAATATTAAAACTGCTGCCTGCACCCCAGTTATTAGCTACTACATAATCTGTTAACTACTACCTCTGCAGTACTCGGGCTAAAGTAAGGGACTCACTTAGTGGGCGGGGTGTTGAGAGAATGTTTTAACAGTTAAACTGGAATTATAATTAGGATATAAACCAAATGGTTAATAAAGAATTCAGTGGTTTGTGATTTGTCCTCATTTCTAAGAAAAGGTTGAGAATATCAAAATACTTTCACAACTGCTGCTGACTAAATGTGGTCACAATGGCTTTCTTGGTGGAACACGAATCAGCACATTATATACAAATATTTGGTGATTTACTCAAGTATCTTTATTTAATCCTTCTTCCACCCTGCGACACTCTTTCCTAAGGACCCAAAGATCTGGTCATGTACCAAGAGGAAAGTTTGTTTTTAGTCAATTATTGAACAAAATATTAATAGAGGATATATACTCTGTGGAAATGTAAGTAAACCCCTGGGCTCAGAAGCCAGTAATGCCTCGTTATCCACCACTCTCTATGGGATTACTCAGATAAATGACCTGCTTCATGGAAAACCCCTTCACATGTTTGTTTTCTTACATGAAATGCCCATTTCAGGTTCTTTTAGTGGAAAAGCACCTTTGCTGCACACCAAACAGGTAACTCTCTCTGAGAGTTATCTTACAGTTCAGCTCACTAATGGCCAAAATTGGTTATATCACAAAGTGCTTCGCAACAAAAAAAATGCTAGACCATCAAAACTAAACGTTACCCAACAATAAGTTTAGAAAGAGTCCACAGATCTCAACCTCGACTTCTCCTTTAGTCATCAGCCCTGAATGATACACAGCCAGCAGGGTCTGATCACATGATCACCTCAGGTACCTGCTGGGGATGTAAAAGTTCACTGATGTACGTTGGTGTTCGTGCATTCAGAACTTTACAGCCTTTGACACGCCGGATGTGTAAAATTTCATGTTTCATGCTTTAAAAGTAATTTTTTGGACTCAGCTATTCTCAATGCAGCCATTCGCACTGACTGTGTAATTTTGCAGGGTGTATTTGTGCCATTTTTTTCAGATCAAGCTCAATTCTTCAGATTTTTTGCAGCAACAGATCTGTCAAAATCCCTTTCTTAAAGTGAGCCCTAAAATTACCTAATTAGCAACGATGTCACATGTGAGTACTTAGAAGGTCAGGAGCCTTGCAGTTACATTCGGAACAACCTGTAGACGTCCCAAGGAAGCTTTGTTAAGCTCAGTCCGCGTACAATAACAATTTTCAATAATCATGATGAAATAAAGGCATTAATAACAATTTCCAATTAGAGTGTGTCACAATGGAATTCGGCAATATTTTTTAAGTGATAAAATCAGCAAACCAGAGATTTAACACGAGCATCCAGAGTGAAAGGTGAGCCAAAAGTTACCTGAGACCTGAGTCAAGGTTCCCGACAGAAGATTAGAGAGACACAAACAAGGACTTTCTGTTTTAAGTTGGAGAAAATTGTCATTCATTCAACTTTTAATAGCATTTAGAAACACTTTGGGGATATACAAGAGATATACAACTAAATGTAATATGTAGCACTGATAACGAATGTCCTTAAAAGTGCTCAAGATATGCAGAAGGGCAGATATATCAGAAACAACAAAGGCCCCAAGATTGAACTTCATGGCACAACGTAGGCAAGAAAAGTGGAAAAGAAAAGTTGGATTGATCCCTGGCTCAAAGTATCAAAGCATTTCCTTGATACTGAACCCCAAGGCGCCTCCGATGCATCCATTCGAGTGTGTGAACTGTATGAATGCTATAAGCACTGTATGAATGTGTGTGTGTGTGTGTGACTGGATCAATGAGACCTGTAGTAGAACCTGCTTTGAGTGCTCAAATTGAGTAGAAAGGTGTTATATATATAAGTACCAGTCCATCCATTTACCTCTTTTTATTGTCCATTAAATGATCAGGAACTGGAGGATGTCACAGACAGCAGCCATGGTGAATAACTGGATTTAAGGAATTGCGTAATTAAAGAAGAAATTATTCAGTGAAACAGTAATGCATTAACATTTACTTGTTGACATGCATTTTTAAATTAGTGACCTCAGCTGCACAGACAGCAGACTAACAGAACATCATGATTTAGTTTCATCTGTGTGACTTTAATGTCAGAGTGATGAGGTCATAGTGTTTCTGCCACCAGCAGCCAATGATGCTTTCAATTAACCCTTAGCCTGATTCTTCCTTTGCTTGTCCTATACTTGCCTTTCCAACCTTATCTACATTTTAAATGGCCTTTTCCTAACCTCTGCTAAACTAAACCAAACAATAAACAACAGTATAACTTTTAAAAATTGTTTTAAAAATAATAAAAACACTGAAAGTGTTTCCTGCTGTCACTGACTATAAAAAGGTTTCTTCTTAATGCAGTTTCAAAGTAAGTGATGGGATACTCTACTTTGGTATGACTCTATTTTGGTATGCTTTAGTAAAACAAAGGTGTTGCAGGGACAGCGTCAAGCACACTGGGGGAAACTGTCTGCAGATTCACTTGATCAGCAAAGCTGAACAGCAACAGGATGTGCAGACACTGTTTCACTAACAAAGTGATGTTAATGAATCAGACACACAATGTGTATTAAAATACACAAAATACATTTTTGATATATGTTTATATTTATGTGCTGATTTGTTATGAACTATTACTGTCAGTCTTATTACAAATATAAGTTGTGTTAATTGGAAAAGGGTGTTTATAATAATAGTGTTTGTAACAATGGCATTTACAACATGCAGTAAAAAGTAGATAAAAAAATTATTAAGGCAATAGCAGATAACATAGTTAATGCAGTGTTAACTTCAGTACTTCAGTTCTGATCTACTAACAATATGCTAATTTATACACAAAGATGCTGCTGGTTCCTTTCTACCAATCTTCTAAGAGCAGCAGCAATTAGCAGGTGAAAAATATGCAGGAATGAGGTACTGTAGGGGTAATCCGCTAAACAAAATAAGAAATCTGTAGCAAAGTGAATAAAAGCCTGAAACTGCAAACCGCTCAGCTCACTGTAAAAAGTTACCTACGCCAATTACCAGCTCATTCTGACGCCTTTCCCTCAGTCCAGATAACTCAGTGATCCTAGCATCAACTATCACAACCGCATGAGGTGCAAATTAAAACACGCTTTTGGCGTAAAATTCAGCACAATTTGCAGTGAATTGCATGTCTTAGTAAACACATCTCTGTACTGTGAACTCTGTAAAGGGAAACTCCTACAAATACATATGCAATAAGGCCAGATGGGGAAAACCCCCCCCCCAAAAAAACCCACCCACGTTGACACATTTCAGTTACAAAGTAACAGCTGACAGATGTGTGCTGATGTAGGCCGTTAGTAAATCTGGCCTTAAATATGAAGAATAATACATTAAGTTTGATAAGTTTTTCAAAACACAAACAAATAAAAGCATGTATTTTTTTTTTTAAAAACTCACTTTTATTTTCATTAAATCAAATACAAGTCAAAGTAGATGCCGCAGTGTAAAAATATTTATAGATTACAAAATGAGCGACTGTGGCAATGACATGCAGGAGTAACTCATGTACAGACCAGTGGATGTTGCACACAGCGTGATTCAAATGACAGAGTCTATGTGAGCACCAGTAACAGAAATATTAAGGACAATGTATTTAAAGCTACTGTAAGATCTGTTTATGACTCACTGAAAAACAGCCTCGTGGCCCGAGTTGAGATAGTCTAGTGTTATGAAGTATTCAGGGAACAGAATGAAAACTTTCAGCCACATTTGAACTGCTTACAGTAAAAAAAAGAAAAGAAAATCTGAACTGTCTTAACATGAACGGACAGAAGAACTTTGTTTCTCCAAGAATTTCACCAACAAGCTCACCACAGATTTCTGATTTGAGAAAACTACAAAAGATCAAAGCACACTGGAAGTGTCTCTGTGTGGAGTCCTCTGGAGGAGAGAGCATCCATCAGCCTCCCAGGAAGCCTGCACACCTCCGCCAAGGTAGAAGTCCCTGAATCCAGAAAGCCATCTGGATCAGTCGGATATATATTAAGAACGGACGACACAAAATATCTTGTAATGGTAAAGAAGTCTTCCAAAGATACTGAAAAAGTTCTTCATTTTAAAGCTGGGCCAAACTTCACATTTACAAATCCTGATAACAGACAAACCAACCAAGCACATAACATCACTGGCAGAGGTAATCACACTGACGCTTACCTCACTTCACTCAGAAGAGGACATAAAAACTGTATGAGGCATCCCATAATCTGCTTCTGGGTCAGAGTGAGACATTAAAAACACATCTTTAGACAACCTAAACTAGCAGAGAGTCACAGCACAGTGTTCTTCATCATCGCTGCATCGATGCTGAAGCTCTGCTGTAACCTCACGTCTCCCGCTGGTGGGACCATTTGGTGAGATAGATTGTGTAAACATGAACACAGTGCAGCAGTATTTTAAATGAATTACTAAATAAAGATACAAGAGTGTTGGGCTGTGTTCAAGCCAACACAATGTAGCAAAATTCACTCGTCTGCCTGCATTTCTGGGTGTTTGGGCTGATAGTTCATTCTTTCCCACACAGACAAACTTCATTCTGTTATCATCACTCTGGCAGAGCAGTAGTTTATTACTCTGCATTTCAATAAATCATCTTCAGTTCCTTCATGATCTCTCCTTATTGAAATGCCACTGGTGCAGCTCTTAGGGTTAGGGGCCAAGAGGCCATTTATGTTTCAAAACTGTTTTGCTACATTTTGTTGGGACTGCACACAAGTCCAGGTGTCAGGATGCTGAAATACACCTAATAGAAATTAAGCAGGTGACAAAAATCCAGGAGAGCATAATGTATAGAACAGCAGTCACTATGATTGGCTTAAATGGTGCACAAAGCTGACTGTGCCGAAACTCTTGATTTCTTCAGCAAAGCTGCATTTTTTTCCTCATTATGAAGGATTTTGAGATCTCAAAGTCAAAAATATTTTGTCAAAACAGCATCTTTTAACAATTCTGCCATGAAGTGACAAAGAGCTATTAACGGAGAGGTCCGAAAACACCTCTCCTCTCACGGATATGAGCCTTAAACCTATTTCCTATTGGCTGAGAGATTTCCTGGGTTAAGAAATCTGTTTGTAGTCCAAATTTACTCTTATTCTGAAACCCCACATGCAGGCCGAGTGAGTGTATGGGACCCCACATAAATAAAGGGAAATATGACAACAATAATTTCTTTATTAATTTCTCTTCTGCCCAAGAAAAACAAATCAGAAACATCAACCCCCTTTGAGCTACGTTCTGTCCGATGGTTGAACTGTCATACTGGAAGGTAGAAAATTTGCTTTTAACTCTCTAAACTACTGTAAAAAATATTACTATGAATGTTTGACCTGGAGAGCTTTCACATGCATACCTCAGGAAAAGGAAATATCAGTAGCCTGATGTGTCTCATCACCAGCTTATAATAACCAATGTGTGGCGTTTTTTAAGCATGCTGCAGGGCCAGGAACTGGAGTCTGTTAAACATCACATATTGTCTGATTTGACACCAGAAACAAATATTTTTAAAAACTGTTTCCAGGAGATGCCAGCAACAGAGACACAGCCGAGGATAAGAGAGCAGTTTTATCTCAATAACAGTGTGTGTATCCATGGTGGGTTTTTTTGGAGGGTAGCAGGTCTCGGAGTAAATGGAACAGGAAGGTTGAGCATCACTCTCCTTGCGACTGCATCTGTTTACAAAAGTCCTCAAACAGCTGCTGCTCCAACTCTGTCATCACCTTGTTCAAAGCATAGATCTGCAAATTAAAGAATAAAATAGATCACATTTAATGCTACTACTATAATTTGAGGTTGGTTAGTTTAATAAGAAACAAACAGAAAAGAAACTGATGGCCACCTCTGCTCTTTGCCGCTGTTTGAGCTCCTGCTGTGCAGACTTCTGTTTGGCTCTGTCTCCTCTGGTCGGAGTAGAATTCAGCTTTGGCTTGTCCTTACGGCACGCAGGCTCCATGGTACCCGTCTGCTAGAGGTTTAGCAAGAGACTAATTTCACTGAGCATTAAAGGATCTCACAATACATGCATAACAAAGAAAACCATGTCTGTGTCTAAAAATTGACTCAATAAGAGAACAAATCAACACTTTGCTACCTAAACCTAATGAACAACAAGTGAGGAAACAACAACACAAAACAGAGTGAGTGAATCCAAAGATAAATGTAGTTTCCAGGTTCACAGTCCACTGCCACCACACCTGCCTACTTATACACGGTTTACAGCAGGATGACATTCATCCTGATTAAAAACAAAACAAAAGTAAATAACAGAACTAAACCCCTTGATTTAGGCGAGTGGAATAATGATACAAATATATTTAGATTTTTTTTTTTTTTAGCAAAATGATGCACGAAATGAGAATATGAAAAAAATTATTTCAGAAAAGATTTTATACAAGAGGGAAATTATAAAAACATCCCCACCTCTCCCTTAATATGCAGTGTGTGTATGTAATATATATATGAGTTTTATAACTTTTTCTCCTTTTTCCTACAAAGTTTTATGAGTTCAATCGAGACATCTCAGCTTATTTCCTTGAGCTGCGGGAAACTTTAATGATCATTTCCCACTAGTTTCTGACAAAACGATTAATCGAGTTAATGCTGAAAATGAGCGTTAGCTGTAGCTCTTCATGCAAAAGCACAATAATAAATAGAGCCACAACAACTGTGCAGCGCCGACACAACTTAGTTACACCACGAAGAAAGAAAACAGATACTTCCCAGCGCTAAAGGTGTCGGTCTAATCCAACATTACCAAGAAATTCACATATCTGTCCGTGTAGCTAATATTAGCCAGCTATCAATTTCTCTTCACAGACTAACACTCCAACCACCAGCCCCACTTTAAACACTGATGATGGTGAACTTACCGAGAAATAATACAGCAAAGGTAACAGGTAGAAAAGCTGCTTTAAAGACACTGAACCGGCCACCAATCTGCCTGGAACTAGCTAGTAGCCGATCAACAGCTGTGACCCAGTGCCACCAATAAACAAATCCGTGTTTAGTTTCGGGGCATTTGTGGAAAGGTTCCGGGTTTCTTTTTTCTTCTGTTAAAATTTGCGGTCAACTAGTTGCAGCAAAAGCACATTGCTGCCCTCCACAGGTCATTTGAATGACGTAATCCGTATAGTGCAACCATTCCCAGAGTCAGAACTGCTTTGGCCCACTTAAAAAACAGACAGTCCCATGGAGAGCACCCAATCTTAAATCTTAACTCAAATCAAAATACAAGAGAAAGTGGTGCAGTTCTTTGAACATTGCATTCAAACAACATAAACAACACAGGCTGTTGGCTATAAATTGCTAATACTACCCAGTCATATGTAAAATGCTAATGCCAATATGTGACCCACTTGCCACTTCAATACCAGAGCAGTAGATTTAGGTCAGAGTAATGAGTAATATCACAAAATAACCACCTCCTACCACCAGTTTTGATTCCCCTTTTATATAAATAAATAACTTTGAACAAATATGTGACTGTACATACTCGTGAGTAATTTCAAACTGAAGCGCTGTTATAAGTGCGACCAACTAGGGAGCACCGGCCCACACTTTGGGAATGACTGATATAGTGCTTGGGTGGGCAACAAGTTTTTTCACAGATCAGAGGCCATAGATATATATACATAGATACCGCATTGATCGCTGACTCGTATGCCTACGTCACCGCCATATTGGAGGGGGC
>JAVDPK010002393.1:404565-414419 GCA_034780415.1 Cichlasoma orientale | reverse complement strand
TATCTATCTATCTATCTATCTATCTATCTATCTATCTATCTATCTATCTATCTATCTATCTATCTATCTAAAATTTGTAAACAATTCAACATATCAAAATGTATATTTCTAGTATCCAAATGTCATTTCCACTTGTGAAATCACTAATAATCAGCCCTATGGGTTATGGGCTTGCAATAAACAATCAATTCATAAGTGAAGAGAAAGAGTGAAAGTGCATGTGTGTGCTGGCATGAGCACAGCACCACAGCTGCTTGTCATTTTGGCCTTAGCACGCATGGCCACCTGTTCTGAATAACAGAACCCCCTCTGCACTCCTGTGCATTTATCATGTAGTTTACAGTAAGGTGATATTCAGCATGAGGGCTACGTACCTCACGTGCCGCTCCACTACAAATCATGAAGAATCTTGATGAGTGTGATAATGTGCAGAGCTTCGGGCCTTTTCCACCTTTCCTTTCATCAGTCATTTCCTTCCAGATCGGGTCAGGAGCAGCACATTGAGGTCAGACCCTGGAAGCCATCAATGTCCTCACAAATCTCTCCACTAAAATAAAATAAAATAAAATAAATAAAACAAATAAACAAACAAAGAAAAAAAAACATCTTCATCAGTTTGTTACAGAAGAGGACCATCTGTAACGCAAAAGTAAGCAGTAAGTGTAGCACTGTGTCTCCAAGTTGTCTTAGACATTTCCTTACTTTACTATAACTTTCCACCATAAAGTCAAAGTGTCGTGACCTAATAATGGACGTTCATTGTTTTGGTTTTTTTAAATCTTTCTTTTCCGTAAGAGTGAGTCAGCTTTGAAAATTCATTATTCCCAGAAAATCTGATATCCCCATATTGAGTACATCGCTTACTAGTCTGAAATGACTAACTGGAATTTTGTCTGTGTTCCTGCACGTCACCTCACAAATTCTTTTTTGTTGGACCTGTAATGCTTTTTCTTACTTTCTGTCATATTACATGAGGTATTCATATTAAAAATGGCTAAATAATGAGGTAAAGGTAATATCTATGAGTAAAAAGTGAAACCATCAGACTGCTCTGAATACTAGTTTCCAAAGTTCTTTCTCATTGGATGGTCAACTGATGCACAAGATGCCACCAAGTACAGGCTGCATAGCTGATGAGCAATGAGTGCTGCCCCTCACCTTGCATCAAGTAGCCAGTCAGAAGAAAGAGTTAAAATATTCCAATCTATGAATGACCTGGGGGGCTGCATAAAATGTTATGAACTATTTGGAGTGTTATTCATGCAAATCCACACTAACAGACTCGTATATTAAAACTATACAGCTGGAAATAATCTTTATAGGTGACCTTAAAGACCTGATCGAATTCTTCCGTGATTACCCATGCTATACACTGTTCAATAAGTACTGAGACAAATTGCAAATAAACATCACCCATGTGTTAGCGGGGAGGACATGTACCATATTATTACTATTTTTTTAATATTTAGCATGTTGTATATGCAGTTTTATAACATATGCTGCAATACCATAATTTTAGGACACCTTTAAATGAACTCTAATGTTGTTTGATGAACCCTTGACTATTCATTTAGTGTCATCAAGATTGGTCTTGGTTCAGTACTTTGGTTTATAATCAAATACTTGAAAGAAACGATGATATTTTCATCAGCCTTAGTTTTAGAATTTGGTAATTAGTCAAAGTTAGTCCACCTTCAAAGTAAAAGCTGAGCCTTACTCCTGCAACCAACATGTTTTTTTTTTTAAAAGCTCAACTTTTACTTTGAAGGTGAATGTTCTCTGTTTCTGGTTTTCACTGCCACTTGTTGAGTAGTTAGAGAATGTTTGCAGACAAGTTGGCAAATTCCCCCAACCATTAGCCAAAGGGGTCACTGACCAGTTTCTTAGCATGCCTGAACGGGACTTTCAGAAAAGATTTCATGGCAAACACCAAGAGATGATGTCACAGTTTCTAAGTGGGTTTTTTTTAATGTAAAGTCTTTGCGGAAGACACATTATGATCTTTTATTTAGAGAAGAGGAGCATTCCTAATTAAAAGATTTAGGAATGAAGCACGCGAGTGAGAATTTCACTCAAGTAAAACCACAGTTGTATTATCAGCAAAATGTAGTTTAATTGTAGTAGTTGCTGTGGTTTCAGCACTGTTGGGTAAACTGCAATGAACACTTTACAACAGACTCACAACTGTATGTAAAATCTTAACCTACAAAGTTTCTATATCTGCCAAACATATGTGTGGACTACAGGAAAAAAATATTCCGGCTTCCATCAGAATTCCACTACAATTTCTGTAGGTATCTGATCTTTGCTTTGCATTTTAAATACAGTCAAAAAGCAGGACATTTTGGTATTTTGTGCTCCATATGGGCATCTCCAGTGACGGTCCTGTTGCTGGCAGAGAGAAAGCGCAGAAGCATCAGATAACGAAAGTGCTGGACCGTGCACAGTTATACACAGGTGAGGTGTGTGTATATCCTAGGTGTGATGTAGCGTGAAGAGAGCAGAGCAGCACAGTAGATGACCCAGATAAGAGGATTATTAGTTTATAAAACATCTCAACTGCACAGCTGGGCTGAGATAAAGAAGAGCTCTCTGCAGCCTGCAGTCAGCAGCACTGTGGGTACTCTGATAGATCGCCACCCTGCAGCTCATTTGCTCCGTCAGTAAGTTATCATAGCGGACTTCATATCTCCACTTGTGTAATAACAGTTATATCTAGCAGTAGCACCCATATCTGCACATAATTTTTTTTTGATGATGCTGAATTGCTGTGTTTGTGCTAATGGGGTCAAGTTAGCAATTACATGAATCTGCTTGTGGTTCTACGGCAGTTGTTTGTGTAATAATCGTGAATCTGTTGCCATCTACGTATACAGAAATTTATGTTAAACAAAGCTCACATTAACTACTTGCAGAGTTCAGCCTTGAAAGAAAAATTCAGAAATTCCTCCACAAATAGTGATGTAGTTAATGCAGGATGGTGATTTATCTTCAAAATGACGTAGGTGCTTGGCAACCTTAATTTTGTATAGGAACATAACCAGAATTGCAAAGAAACGCATCACAGGAAAGTTGACTCAGATTGATTGCAACATTCTGTCTGTGTTTCTAAATTTAACAATAATTATTTGCATAATTATCTGTCTGAGGGTGTTTTCAGTCAGTTCAAGTCGGATCGTGACTGTTTGCCTCCCACCAGGTGACCTTTGCAGTTACCTTGCGATGAGGTTGCTGGTGTTGCACACTCAACCTCTGGGTAACCAGTTGGTTGCTGCAACTACCACCAGTTTTTCCGTCTTATGGAGGTTGTGGCTCTACTTTTACTCCAGTGTGACTGTAGTGTTTCCAGTAGTTGTAGTATTCTGAAATGGTGTCTGCTATGTGCTACAGTATATGTGAGAAGGTGCTACTTTGGAAAATACCAATGTGATTCTCCCAAAATTGCTCATAAGTCTGTGTTTGAAAATGGCTCAGAACATGGAAGAACTTGGTGTTATCGTCCCTAAACTAAAGTGTAAAAAAATGCTTTCATATCTAGAACTTTGCTTGGTCTTCCATACATCAAAGCACCCTATGCTCTACTATTTCAATATGAATGTTAACAGCAACTGGCTGATCAAATGCTATGAATTAAAAAAAAAAATGCAAACACACAATATAGCAGTAATAAGAATGCCTCCCACCTGACCCCTCAGAATCAGCTGATTTGTTTTTTGTACAATGACTTTAGCATATTTAATGAAACTATGCATATTTTTTTCCTTCACAATAGGAACATTTTCCAAGTTACAGCCCCTGGAATTATATATGTAGGAGCTCTGGTTCTTTTTAAATACAGTGCACTTACTGCAGTTTTAAGGCTGAATTTGAATTTTGGGGGGAAATCCTCTAGTGGTAGTAACCTGTAGGAACGCCAGCAATGCAGATCGTGTGTATAAGTGGGCTGCATTTACAGTATATGGTGTTTTTCCAGTCTTAGCCACCACTCTAATGTGCTTTATGTGTGTATCACAGTGACGTGTTTTCAGTGGATAATTAGATTATGGCTACATAGATTTCCACTTATCTGATGTTTCATGGTTTAGCACGTGTGCGCATGTGTGTACATGTTGCCTGTATGTGTGTTTCTAGTCGCCTGGGATTATTTATTCTTACTGTGGCTTTTCTTGTCATCACTGAAGGCAACAGAGGCTGAGGATGAATAACAAATTATGAAAACTAAACGGGAACACTCGTGCGGACGGGAGGAAACCGGTTCCAGTGAGGTTTTGCCGATCTCACGACACCATGCTCATTTTAAAATGTTCCCATGAACAACTTATGCTAATGACCTTCCTGAGTACTTCCTTGTCTGTGTCCAATCATGCGACTCAAGCCATGGTGACAGCAGGTCATGCTGTGGAGAAAACGACTTGCACGTATGCAGATAGATGAATGGGATGTGGTGACAAGCTTAATGGGCTGATAAATAGATGCAGTACACACACAGTACTTAGCGCTGTCTGTTTTGTGGCCTTGAAGACGTTATACAGTCTTGCAGATATTTGTCTTTAAAATTCTGAAATTTACCTCTGTAACCCTCAGATCTGTACAGTAGGTTCTTTTTTTTTTTTTTTAAATCTAATTTCTTCATGTCTCTTTTGCAACATCTGGTTCTATTGCTTCAAAGTACTCCAAAGCCAGCATTTGGTCTCCCTGCTGGGTTAAATTCACCACGCTCTGGGACCACGACACGCACACCACGTCTCTCATGATACTGCTCAACATCCATCCTCTCATCTCCTTTTTATATCTCATATTCTGTTCTTACTTTCCATCTGCTTTTCAGTGCCTGGAAAACACAACAACATGGCAAAATGATTTCTTTCAGCCCATTTTAGCTTCCATATACAAATTTAAGTAAATAGTCAACAGTAGCCCTGATGTTTGCAATGGATTTGAACACTCAAGCTGTCCTTCTGACAGAGAAAAAAGGTGAAACATGAACAGATGTGGTAAATACTGAACATGATATATACCAACTCTGGTTTCATTTTTTTGGGGGGGTGCTACCAGGTTGTCCATCTTTAAAACATTGTATATATGCATATATAAAACTCTAAAAGAAAAGTCCTTGAGAAGATGTGCAGAAAACCAGAAGAAATTTCAAAATATGATGAGGATTTTTCATTAAGCAAACTGTGATAAAGTGCAATAGACATGAAACCATGGCATAAAGCACATGACCCACATTTTATACATTCTATCAACCTGGTATTGTGTCTGTGTGGGTCATGCTAATTTTATAGTTGCACAAAGCAGGGTGAGCTTGGCAGCGGTTAATCTCCTTTCTGGTAGAGTCGATTTTAGGCTCTGGATAATAAAAAATATGTCAGGCTGGAATAAACTGAAATTATCCTTGAAGACCTTGTTTAAACACCATATGAAACATTTAGGGGTTAGTTTATTCATTTTGTTGGTTCTGGCTTGATTATGTGGCTAAAATTCTTGCAAACTATTTTAAGTTCAATCAGGATGAACTTTGACCCTTAAATTTGCATCACTGAATACCGAGCTATCCTGACAGTGTTTACCTTTCAAGAGATAATTAGCATAAGAGTAAAAAAGGAAACTAGCTGAAAACATTCATTTGACCCCCTCTATTGGGTTGATATAGTTGTGGCTCACATGGTAGAGCAGGTTGTCCACTAATCCCAGTGTTGGTAATCTGATCCCCAGCTACTCTTCTTCCATGGTGCCATAGCAGAAATTACTCACATGGTGAATAAGAAAAATATTATAGACTGCTTTGTGGGACTGATAATGTTAAAAGCTGAGATTCAAGTAGAGTTGAACAAATTTTCTCATAGCAAATGAACTAAGCTAACAAGCTAATGAGTTAGCCAATTGATTGCTACTGACGTGATGTGAAAGACTGGGGTCCTTTAAAAACGAAAGAAAAGCATAAATTAATTTGAGCATGTAAAATCTAAAACTATATTTTCTTTTCTTTTATATTTCATAAACTTTCTTTAAATCAGAGTTTTTATAAAAAGATAAATCAGTAATTACAATGAGCCATGCGGTCAGCCTTAAACTCAAAGCGAAGTCATGAAGTCGAGGCAGAACAGACAGCTGAAACATCGCAGAGGTGGTTTGGAGGGAAAATGTGATGTCTCTGTGCTGATTATTCATAAAAAGGGCAGCTTCTATTTGCTTTTTTAAACCACATTAGCCCAAAATTCCTGCATAATCCATTACAGAAGTTGAGTGTTTGCAGCTTCCTAAAATCGTTATTAGCACACAACCTAATATTCTGAACTCACTTTCCTTTCGTGTCCTCACTCAAAGTTTGGAATGGAAGCCTTACCTTCTTCACACAGTCCTAATAAAACTAACTCTGAGGGTGTCTGTGAAGAGGAATAACCATAATGTTTGTGTGGCGTGGAGCCCAGTGTTTCTCTAAGAGTAGGATATTCGAGAGTTCTAGAATACCTCAAAGTATATAAACACAGCAGGACAATGGAGGCAGTGGCAGTATTTGTTTGAATGATTACTCCTCTGAGCCTCCAGTGAATGGGGCAACCAAGACGTAACCTGTAAGCTTAGCTCAAGGTTTTCAAAGGAAAAGCCAGTCACTTTGCCACAGTTTGATCCACTTTCTGAAGGCTAATCTCCTGGTTCAATGGCTGGTTAAAAGTGTATTCAGCTTGCTTGGAGCTCATAACTTAAAGAACTTGAAGAAAATGGAGACAGACAGAAGACAGCTTCAGTTCTTGCCTCTGCTGATGCACATGTATCATCTGGTTCCACTGCTCCATTTGTTCTAAGTCAAAAATATTTGTTTGCTTTTGTTTTTCTGTATTTCACAAGTCAGAGGCTAAGTTTTCCATCTTGGAGATGAAACAAAAGCCTTGTGTATGAGGAGCTTAAAATCATATTTCAAGATCATGTGAGTTAGTGCCATAGGTTTATCAACATTATATTCAAGGTCTTAAAAAACAACTTAGCTAAGGAGCTGACTTTGCCAAAAAGAAAGATATTCTCATTCATTGTAAATGTACATTGATCATTGGTTCACACGACCCTTATGACAAAAAGATCAGGGGAACAGTTTACCCTACCGAGGATAAGGTTACCAGGGCCCCACCCTGGAGCCAGGCCAGGGGAGAGTGCTCAAGGGAGAACGGCCTGGTGGCCGAGCCTGATCTGAACCTGAGTGGTGTTCTGTTATTGGACTTGTGTGCAAACCATGGTTTGTCCATAACAAACACCATGTTTGACCAGGATACCGTAGGTCACAGGTTGATGATCAGTTTTATAATTGTATAATCAGATCAGTGAGCGTATGTTCTGAACACTTGGGTGGAGAGAGGAGCTGGGCTGTCAACTGATCCCCACCTGGTGGTGAGTTGGATCAGGTGGTGCGAACGGATGCTGGACAGACCTGGCACACCTAAAAGTATAGTGAGCAGCTCTAGGTACAAATGGTCCAAATGTTTTTCTTTTCATACCAAGCAACCTAAATTTCACTATGTGATAAATAATCCCATTTTAGGAATGAAGTCATGAAATATGAGATGACGTGGTTTTTCTTTAACAGTTCCATAATTTTTAAAATGCTAGTTCTAGTATTAAAACCCAAGGTGACCACTTTGCATGGATCATTTGGTAAACCTTTAGTCTGACTGCAGGCTCTACTTCACAGTGTAAAGCCCAGTGAGTGTGGGAAAAAACACCAAACATACTGTTGGTTACACTCCTGACCTGATAAGCCAGTGTGGGGCTTGGACAATAAACTGTTTAGTCATATCCTGAGACACAACTCTTGCCATCAGTAAGGGCGCTCAGGATTATAGCTGCACACCGAAGTTGATGTTTGCTCTGTGCAAGGTTGAGGACCATGGTGAAGTTGCAGAGGCACAGGTAGAAGTAGTTTGAACAGGAATTCAAGTCAGTGAATTGGAAGCATTGCAGAAGTGTCCAAAGACACCTTAGAGAGAAAAGAGGCTCAATTTAAATCAGGTTTAGACTTTAACTGGAAAAAAATAAATACAATTATATATATATATATATATATATATATATATATTACAAATTTCTCCTGTCATTTCTACTTAAAATAATAAGTGATCCCGCTAAGAAATAAACACACACACACACACACACACACACACACACACACACACACACACACACACACACACACACACACACACACAAATAAGCATTAATAAATGGCCTATTATTATTTTTCCTTCCAAACTATAGTGTGTTCACACGCAGAATAACCAGGACAGAAACGGCTCTATGAACTCCATGGGCATACTGTACAGTATATAGAGGATCTGTATACATTCCATTGGGGCACTTAAGTCCGGATCCTTGTCAACAGATTTGTGTTTTATTGGGTGGAGAAACAGCAGTAATGGATTGTGGCTCTGTGGGCACCAATCATGCCAGCATAAACACCTCTGACGTAATGAGCAGTTACAGTTTTTTCTAGGAGGTAAATGCTTGTATCTGTGTGAGGGGGATTACATGTGTATGTACGTGCTTATGAGTGTGTTTGAGATGAAGGTAATGGAGTAATCACAGGATATTAACTTCAGATTAGGAGTTTCTCTCTACTTATGCAACATGATTATATCCACTGATACTCTAGCTTTTAACATAATGTTATAGCATATTCATGAAACAGGACATTTAATAAAAAAAGTGATTAAAAAGTTTAAGGAAAAGAGTAAGACATTGGTGTTTACAAGATTGACTGTGACAGTGTGTTCAAATATGAACACACTGTCACTAGTTAGTTACCGTTGGTTAAAGTTAGGTAACTTTAAACACTAAAACAATCTTGGGAAATGATGAGGGAAAGATTATGGTTTTGGTTGCAATGGCAATTTTATTAAAAAACACTCCACCCATACAGCACTGCCCTCCTATAAAAGTAACCCACGATGGACTAAAAAAGATTAAAAAAAACGATGCAACAGAGCCAGACATATGGTTGCTTTTATTCCCTTCACTTTTATTCCTACATACTCAGGGACAGCCCTATCCCTTTTGTTGCCCCGCACACAGATAAGGAGTTAGGTAGGACAATTATCATCCGTATCCGCCATTGCTAATAAATTATTAGTTTATTTATGATTTTGGAAAACCTCAAAAATCTGTACTTGTATAGGTCACTCTTATTATTTTACTTTTATGATTATAACAATAAAGTAAAATCCTACAGATGTAGTCATCTGCATGCACAAAAACATTCATACTGGTGCTGAATTTAAACAGAAAAAAATTGATCACTTCTTTTAGTAAAATAAAAATATTCGGACAACTGCAATTAAGCTCAAGATATTACCAGAGGATGACCAATTTTTACCTGTCAAACTGTAACCCTTCATGTGTCAGCCCAACTGTCTGAAGTGTATTACCATACAAATGCGTTTTTCACACTACTCTATGTTGTTTCGTGAAAAAACTAAGTACACCCCAAGACTCAAACGCTTGTAGAACCACCTTTAGCAGCAATAACTGGACACAGATGCTGATGTATGACTAGATCAGTCTCTTACATCGTTGTGGAGGAATTTTGGCTGATTTTTATTTTTTTTTTACAGTGATGCGTCAGTTCGTTGAGGTTTGTGGGCATTCAATTATCCACAGCTCTCTTACCACAATGTTCAATCAGGTTGAGGTCTGGATTTTAACTGGGTCATTGCAGCACCTCTTTACTTTTTCAGCCATTCTGTTGTAGATTTGATGCTGTGCTTGGATTGTGTTGTTGCATTACCCAGTTCTAGCCAACCTTTAGCTGTCAGTCAGATGGCCTCACATTTGTCTCTGGAATAGTTTGGTATGAGGAGTTCATG
>JAVDPK010002393.1:353522-368924 GCA_034780415.1 Cichlasoma orientale | reverse complement strand
CACACACACACACACACACACACACACACACACACACACACACACACACACACACACACACACACACACACGTATATGCAATGCTGCAAAAAAAAAGTTAATCTTGTAAATTTATGTGCGCTCTCAGTGCCGCCATTTATTTTTAACATGACAGCTGTTCATTAGAGGTCTGAAACTTTAAATTGAATCCACTTAAACCTGATATTCAGGGACTCCTTTCATGTCTGACAGCGCAGTGTAATGGCGAAGATGTGGGAATCGTTTTAGATTTCGTCAATCAAAGTGAGCTTGATTGAATATTTTCCGTGATAAATACCAGCAAACACTAATCAGCTTTTTAATCTGTGTTAAATTAAATGAAATCCCAGCAGCACAGAGCAAATCAGGATGAAACATTAAAGCACATTTACACATTTTCTGCACCATCAAGCGAATGCATTCCCGTGGCGATGTGTGACACAAAGCTGGTTCTATGGTAACTTTACTGTATGGGCTTATTTGGTGGCTTTAGTAATGTTTTGCATGTATTAGTTATTCTCACAATCTAGAATCTATATCACTACTAGAACAGAGAAAAAAAGGGCAAAAATGTAGCAGAAAACTTCACACCGGCTTTGTGACAGTTTAGGCTCACCATACCCTGCTGACCTCCTGCTCTTACTTTGTAGAACACTCGTCTGCTCGATGCCAGAGTCAGACTACACCTGAAAGCCTGGGCCCTTTGACATGTACTTACATGGCCTAATTTGCTAAGTGGGGTTGCAACAAAGGAGACTGTTAGTCTACCTAGACAGCATAAATGAGTTCATCTTGTATTTTTTTTGAACATCTGCTCATAAAACAAAGTGTTGGACAATATCAAACTTTAACGTTCTTCTTTTGGAGGGGACATAAATGCAAAAACATTGCAACCACTCCCAGATAAAGCAAATTATCTCATGAGAATGTTTCATGAAATGGTCCGGGACAGCTTGATGGCAAGCAGACTGCTGATTCTTGCATGCTGAATGAGAAAGAAGTGGGCAGGTGCATTGCGCTAAACCCATTTCTAAAGACCAAAACAGTGTGGCTGGATGATTGGATCAGAGGATTTCTGAAACCAAAGGCTTATAGGGAGCTCCAGATTGTTTGTTTTGAGTAGATCTCACAGGACATCTTGAGAGGTTCTGCAGAGTCCATGCCTCAAGGAGTCGGAGCAGCTTTGTTTGTGTGTGTGAAGGACCAACAACACGCAGCGGTTTTTGCTCATTGGAAATGTTTCTGCTGTTGGTTCTTTGCAAAATAGTTACCAAAACTGTAGCTCGTTTTAACACACGACGCCAAGTTGTGTGGAAGCTCTAGTCTTTTGTCTTCCAACCCTTCATTTGGAATAAAGGATTTGCAATGTTAACATGAGTGCGCTGTCACACTCATCTACTGACATCATGCTTCAAGATTTCTGTGTGTTGAAGTTCTGAAATGTCTTACAGTTGCCATGTGCAGCCTTAAGCAGGAAAATTAAACTGAGAACAAACAGATGGTCTTCCTGGATTTGAACAATAAAATATCTGTTGTTAATCATGGGTCAACATATGTGTGAAATTCCACACATTATTCAGCATCAGTGCTGGACTAGCGTGAACTTCCAAAAAGCAGGCTGCAGCCTGGTATGCGTTGCCCTGGTGCAGTTTGAGGACGATAGCGAGGAGTTTTAAGTGCTTTCACTCTTCTTTTCTCTGCTCTCACCTCTTCTGTCTCTGTCCAAGCGCCTTTCTTCTCCCCACATCACTTTCTGAGACAATAGGATCCAGCTGTGAGGTTGTAAAGCCCTCTGGAACGTCACTAAAGAAGCAGCACGGCCTGCAAATGGCTTCAATTAGCCTGCCACATGCTAATAAAGCTAGTTAAAAAGAGGGACAACTAGCCAAGTCACACACACATGCACACACTTACTCATAAATGCAGAGAGAAAAGCACCGCGTCGTGGTGAGTGCTCCAGTCAGAGGATACGTGAGCCTTTTTTGGGTGTGTGTTCAAGTCACAGCTAACATATTGATACACACACGCACTTCTCCAGGGAATCACACACTCCAAACTCACGCCACATGCATACATGTCAACACACAGATACAGGACACATATGTATACACACACACGCGCTGATAATTACTGTCTGAAAACACAGTGACAGTGCCAAATGCTGTGTGTCAGTGGGGCGTCCCAGTTCCTGCTTTCGTTCTGTAACGCTTGTGGAGGTCGAGACACACTCGACATCCGCGTCCATGTCGTCTGGAGTCTGAGATACACAGGGCTGACAGTTCCCACTGGCAAGCACGCTGAGATCAAAATCCATCAATCCTGACACACAAACCACACACACCCACGCAAAGAGGCACGCACACACACAGTGTCATATGCTTTCACATCTGTCTGTTTTGGGATGTGTGTGTGTGTGTGTCCTTGTGTCTTCCCGCACTTATAACGCGGAGGGTTAGTTTTGTTTCGGAAGCAAATCTAATGACTCATTTTTCCAGATGTATGTCGTGACTGCACATGTCCGTTTTTAAAGCGATTAATCAATATTTTTATTTAGAGACATTTTCAGATCTTGATTGAGTTCACGGGTGATAGTTCCTCTCTCTGAAACGCCTGCCAAACATTCCTGTTTCTCTTGACGTTAAAAAGTTTATGGAGTTTAAGAAAGATGTGCTGAATATGTCAACAACAAGGGTGCACTTGGGATATTTTGACACGCAGAGAGAGTGCACTGTGAATGTGACGTTACAGTCACAGTGTGTGCCACGTCGGCAACAAATCTGACGCATCACGTTGAGTTGATATAACTCACTATCAAAGGGCATAACCATGACCCCAGCAACCACAGCATTTTAAATAAGCTGTTTTACACTTGTAAACTGATCTGTTTTGAGTTGCCCTCTTGTAGGACACATTGCTTACGTGGTAAATTGTATACTTGCATTGTAATTATATATTATATAATGTATTGTTTTTTTGTTCAAAACTAAAATCCTATTGCATAATTTTATTTATTTATTTATTAAACTGTGAGCTACTACTTGCTGAGTGAAACTATAAACACAACATTAGCTGTAGAGCGAGCATTATAAGAACAGGCATCATTGGACTGCTGCACAAGTGAAGAACCTGCTTCATCCTTTCATTTTCTTAATAACACAAGTAACAGCTTACATGATTACATGGATGATTCAATTAAAGTCGCTTTGAAATCTAACAAACTTCCTTTTTCTCATAAACAAATGCGAGGTAAATTTGAAAAAAACCTAAGCTAAATTAATTTTTCCTTACTTCTACCTAACAATAATTTTTAAAGGGTTATAAAAATGAGTCACTAAACACTGACACTGGGACATTAAGATAAACTCTCTCGAGTTTATTTTGCCCTGCCCTGTCTGACAGGAAACAGGAAGCAGGGAGTATCCTTCTGTCTTTCCACCACCAATTGGTTCCCATTGTCATGACTGGTGACATAACCAGCTGCGTTGAAATGCAGTTGGTATTGCTGAAATGAAAGAAGTACTTATTCACCTCTGATTCCATGTTGTTTTAAATGAGCTGTGCATGTAAAATAGAGACAGTATGTTAATTTTTTTTATTTTATTTTTTTTATCTTTCATTAATTTTGCATCCCTGCAAGATTTTGGATTGGGTTGCCTTAGCCTTCAGTTACATGGGCCTAGAGACTGGTTGGTGACCAGCTCTTAACCCTAGTTGCTAGGGAAAAATAAATGTTCCCAAACTGGTTGTGAGTGGTTGCTGGCAGCTTCTGTGAAATTGATTTCTAAGCCTCAGCCACGCAGGCCTGAAGACTGGTCAGCGACGCCACCGGTCGCTAAGGAAAAATGGGAATTCTCTAAGCGGTTACAACAAATTTCACCTAGCAACAACAAGCAACCTCCAGCAACTTCTCACCATAAATGTTTACAGTGCTGCACCAAAATCTCAGTGCAATTACTGTGAGTTGCTATCAGATTATGGTTGCCTGTAATTTGTATGGAAGACGCTGAGTTGTCTGCAAACAAATGCTTGCGAAGCTGTGAGGAGTATGATGCTAGCTGAAAATGTAGTACATTCACCTTAAAATGAAAAGTTGTGCCTTTTGAAACATGTTGGTTACAGTGACTTTTATTGTGAAGGTGAATGGTCTCTGACTAGGTACTGTATTGCTGTATTGTGACCCAAAACAGTAAAGGTGTGGTTTGGTCAGGTTTGTCAATAAGTTGTCAAAGAAAAATCTCTACAGTATCCAGCCGAGCAGAGAATGATTCTCTTCAAAATGACTTTTCATATTGTAACATTGCTTTCACATATCATTTTTACACTGGTATGGAAGGTTACTGCTGCTTTACAGCAATATGTATGGAAGCTTCTTTCTTTTTTTGTGGTGGAAACAAGCTTCCATAAATATGCTCTGATGACTTGTGTGTAAATCTTGTGTATAAATTAAATTCAAGCCTTATTTAATACTATTTTAATATGAATGGAGTTGTTATGCTGTATGCAGTGTTGTACTGTAATCCGGTACAACATTACACTCCTGCCCTCCAGCCGGGGTTCCTGTGCACTTACTGTAACAGGAGGATGTGTGGAATGTGAGAGGAATGTTTCTGCTGGCAGTAAACTAGCAAATAACTAATTTGTTACCTGTCAGATGCAATGAGATCCATATTAGCACTTTTATGATAGACACAGATATGAGGATGCAGGGAGCATGTGCATTTTGTGCAGAACAGGGAATAAGACAGGATTCGATTGGAAGTTTGGAGACAATCGGGAGCAGATGATAATTTATGCTCATCACCAACATAGAGGTGGCATTATACTAAGCGCTCCTTCTCTCTTGCGCACACTAACACTTTTTCTCCCTCTCAAGCCTCAACTTGTTCATGGATGTGTTGCTTGGCAAGTGCTGCCGTGTAGAAAGACTGATTGCAGAATCCGGCTATGATAAATAGCACTAATGAACTGAGAGGTTACAGAGTACACAAACTGAGGAAAGGAAAGATGACAGGAAGACAGGGGAAATGTAAGTGGACAGGGTGACAGTTATTCATGACTGAGTCTCAGAGATGCTTAAACAGCCTGCAACCTTCATATAAATACATCTGTGCTACTCTAAAGCTGATTGATGTAAACTCATTTGTTTTACACTATAACAAGTTCATGAGAAAATGGAGGAAATATTTTCTGGTGCACGCACAGTGAGTGAGGCATTTTGTAAGTAACCTGCAACACATACGGCCAGAAGTGAAAGTAACTGGACACCTGCTAAACGATTGCCTGGAAACTTTGTGTTGTTTTAGCGCTGCACAAAAATGGATCACATGACCCATTGTTGTTCATCAATGGCAAAAACCTCTTTTTGACTGCACAACAAGACAATCGAGCTGTCCAGGATGTAGGGGGGAAAGGATTCAGCACAAGATGCAAACCCCCAGCGAGCTTCATGGTATGTGTTCATTCAAAAACTGTACAGATATACAATCCTGCTCATCAGCACTAATAGATAAATGCTAAAATTTCCCTCAAGACTGAAGCAAAAGCAGTAAACATGCTACAGGCTACATTTCAGCCATGTGGCATACGGTCACCCACTTGTTCACCCACTAAGCCAACCGAACTCCTAAGTTGGGCATTTCAACATGGAAGTCGATGGGAATTGACGCACTTTTGGCGCCGCCTCAGGTGGCCATTTTTGCATTTTTGACTTCATTTTTAAGCTCCGGAGATTGCTGCTTGGTTCTCTTCCTCTGCTACAGAACCATGCAAACATTGAACTGCACCCGATTTGAAGACCGGCTCATGTGGGCTGTCCACTTCTGAATTTAAAACTGAAAGCAACATGATGGCTTGTTGGCAAACTTTCTCGCGTACTATAAAAACAGACCATCAAAATGCATTTCTGAAAACATTTCATGTGAGAAAAAAAAAACTGCAGTTTTAGAATATTTCTTTATTTAATTTGACAGTGGCTAGTTACAAAATTTTTATGGGTTTCCAGGGGCGTAACCTCGCACCAAGAATTAGGATGTTATGTTAAAGTGGGCAACTCGTCACCCCACTACTCAGCTTGATCTGCTGCACAGCTGACTGCATAGAGAATTCAAATGTGAAACTGACAGCTCCTGTGACCATCAGAGCCAGAAAGAACAGGCTTACAGTTCAGACAAGAGGAAATAGGTAGAGTTGTGGAAACAAGTCATATAACCTGCTTAAATAAAAATCAACAGCTATTAAGATGGTGTAAAGCGGGAAACCTGGAGAAAAAAAATGAGTAGCTCATGATCATAAACACCACCTCATCGGGTCATCCGTCAAACATGTTGGTGCTTCTGTTGTAGCTTCAGTATGTATGTGTGCCGCTGGAACTGGCACACAGCCGTAGTGTGCCCACAGTTGCATGCTTGCTCATACTGTAGCTACATCTCTGACTAGCATTTTGAAAGTTATGATCAAGCAATGGCAAGATAATTTTTTCATTATTTTGCATCGGTTATGTCATGTTCAAACAACCAGAATCCAAAAACATAATTATTCCCAGCGGTGGAAATTGCTTTGCTCTGTTAAAAGAGAAATTTGAAAGACAGAAAATATGAAGATAGAAAAATGTGAAGTCTTTCTACAAAAATGAGTAAAAACATGTTAAAATAAACACGCCAAAGTCAAACATATATATGATATAAACAAGATATGGCAAGTAAAAATGCAGTGGAGGAAATAACTATTACGGAACTGTAGTGTACAAAAAAAAAAAATCAAATCAAATAAAAAAATCATGCTAGTGTTTCTTTTGGGATGTGTTCCAAATACATCAGTTTTCGTCCTTATGTGCAAAACTATCAACTGACGTCCACAGCACCAACTTTTGTTTCCAACCCAAAGCACCCTCATATGGCCATAACTTGGCTGCCATGTTGTAGTCTGGACCCATCATTTGACGCAAATCCTCACAGCTGAAATAAAATTAGCCACAGAAGTTGACCAGTCTGTCACAGCCTGGAGTGCTGGACTTCTCTGGAGTTCACTGATTCATGGCAACAGTAAAAGAGGAAATAATGCATTACTTTACAAGGGTCCATAACGTATGCTGCAGTCGTCTCATTAATGACTCTAAAAGCCTCATTATTCATGCTGACATTCAGATTTGAATGCTTTGTGGTGTCATGTGTTTGTATGAGCGTTTACCTGGCCACCACCACAGGATGTAACAACACAGTAACAAGACATATGACTGCTGAGACTTGGGAAAAACACACACACATATGAGCGAATGCATACTTCTAACACAAACGCTTAGCCCTGGGAGTCCAGGGAGATTTGGGAACCATTCAGACTTGTGCTCACAAGGCAACAGCAGCTTTTATCCTCATGTGTTTGTCAAGGTCCTTTAAAACAAATCCATTAGGATCGGGCGCCGCAGGGTTAGACTGCCCAGCGTGGGCACACAGATGGCCTGGCCTGGTGTTCAAGCACACACACACACACAGATTATGATTGGCATTCACAGGTAGTGGTGATTCAGACCCAGCAGGGGTCTCAGGTTGTTTGAACAGGATGAATGCTGAGGGTGGACGAAGCAGGTCAGAGAGGGAAGATCAACGAGGAGGAACTGCCAGGAAAGGAGAGTTTCTCAGGGTAGGAGAAACACCACAAGGCAGACTGACTCATTTAACCAACAGGAACCCAAAATACCACCAAGTCAGGGAAACCGAGTCCAGCTAATATGTAATCCTTCTTTTACCGTCAGCTTGGGGGAAAGCTAGTAGATCATATTATTGCTTTCAGTAATACTGAGCAGTTGGGCTTGTTAAAGATGCAGGAAAATGCAGATTTTTACATGAGGGGAAAAACTACTATATGCTCATAACTACCTCATACAACTTCACGTTGACATACACGTATAATGTTGAATAATCTATTTTCTGGAATGATGGCATCTTGGTGCCAGCATTCAATAAGTTAAGATAAAGCCTAGTTCACTGGTTCACAACCTTTTTTAGAGGGATCCTACTCAGGGGGTCACAGGAAAAGTTGTAGGCATCTCTGCTTGGTTGGTAGATTAAAAATAAGGAGAGAGAAAAAATTGTTGAAAATTTCTCTTCATTTTTAAAAATTTTCAGCATAAATATTTGATTTTTTTTTTCATTTATTTATTTATTTTTAGCTTTAGTCAAGCCTGACCTTGTATGGCTTAAGTCCCATATGGTTCCCCATTCCCCATTGACCATATAAGGGGAGATTTCTGAATGGGATTTTTGTGAATGAACCTGTGTTGTCTTTTTGGTCTTGTGTGAGCGCAGTGTCAAGCCCAGCTGTCCCTTTGCATTGCACTATAAATTGTAAGTGAATATAAAGGTCAATAGCTCTGAAGTCCACATGACATGGCCATAAAAGCCTGGTGTAGAGTGGACTTTAACAACTGTTGTGAAAAGCCTTTCCCTCATTAAACCAACTGTAGTACACAACAGTATACTGCCATTGTCTCACAACATTCCCACTGCTGTAGCCAGGTAACATGCTTAAACCGTCAACTTGAAAGAAAGGCAGATGTGAAATGCAAAAGCAAGGTCAGAGGTCAAATGTGACATGATATTTGGATGCAAACTATAATCAATCAATCGCCATATAACAGTATAATTGCCTAAATGTTGCCAATACATACAAGGACAGTAGAAATTTAAGTATAGTTTTAAAGATAAAAGACATTTTATTAAAGTTTGACCTTATTTGACCTTGAAGAAGAGGTCAGAGGTCCAAAGTAACGTGACATTTAGAATCCCCACATCTCATTCCCTATATGCCGATATGATGTCAATACAAACAATGACAGTAAGTAAACACAGTTTTAAATAGCTCTATATAGGATTATTATCACTCTGACCTTCAGATCAATCTACTGATCTTGAAGGAGAGGTCAGAGGTCAAAATGACATGATCTTTTAAATCTTTATACAATACTTCCTATATGTTGACAGCACACACCACATTTTTAAGAATCACAGTTTCTAAGTTTTGAGGCTTTTTGTCAGTTTTTGATCAATAAATCATGACGCTGACATTGGAGACCTCGGTGGATGTAAGCCAAATTTTTAATGGATTGTTAGCATGACCCCACTCTGCACCCCTACAAAGTTTTACCAGATTTCGTTCAAAACCTTTCGAGCTATCGTGTTTACAGACAGAATGACATGCAAACACTGCCAAAAACATAATCTCCTCGAGGTAATTAAAGAGTGACAATTATAAGGTAGTTTTATTAAATTTTGCTCTTTCAGTCTGCATATGACCATTTAAAATTTGTACATTTATACTTTCATCATCTTTTTCTCACTATCTCTTTCTCCTGCTCTTCATTATCTGCCTCCTCCACCACTCCACTACTACACCACGCTCCTCTGTCAGCTCCACATCATCCTTTTACTCCTCACATGAACCCTCATCTCCTGAACTGAAGTCATGGCTCTAACATAAGAAAATGTGCATAAATATGACCGTTTATTCCTGATATCGTTGCGCTATATTGATAGTCACACTATACCGGTATTTGTCGCAGTCACTGTCAGCAGATTAGACATGTGTCCCTCCCATCTCCAGACACATGACAACAGCTGTAACGCCAGCAGCTGGTTATAAGATAACTTTATGGCAGCTAATGTTAGGCTCGCGTGTCCTAAAAACAACACTTTCATTCTGATAAACAGTTTGATTGCATTCTCTCATTGAATGAGGGTTTATTCACTAATTGCCTGAGTCTGACAAGGTTTGAGCCACTTAAAAAAAAGTTTCAGGAACGCCAGCAAAAACAGAGCAGCACTTACCAACAGAAAAGTTCAGGATATCCTCAACAGCAGCTCAAAGTTTTACAGCCTCCTCCAGACACACACACAAAAAAATTATTCTTTGCCCTCATAAACATGAAGCAGTAATTTTGAGTAAAATGCAATTGAAATCTATCAAAAATGAAAACGGATGAATTTTTCCCGTGTCATCCACTGGTGGGCGAACTTGTAAGTGCATTCTGCAGGTTTTCTAATTTTTGTTTTAAACAAAGATGAAGTTTTTTTTTTTTTAGCATTGCTGCGATTCTCATGTGAAGCATGAAGTACATTCGATTGTGAGTTTGCAGCAGAGAAATGATTTAGGCTATTGAAAATGAAATGATGACATATCACTGCTGCTGCTGCTGCCCTGCGTCACTGCCTGCTGTCAACCCTTTGACAACACCCAGCATCCACCTGTAGGGGGTATTTATTCATCACTCCCCAATTTTATGTGACGCATTTGCAAGGAATGACCTCAGAGTCTAGACCTCTTACTCTAATCTAATAAATCACTTCAATTGTCTGACTGAACTGAACATGATGACGATGATGATGGTATAAATGAATAAAAAGAAGCTGGGAGCAGGTGCATGCCAGTGTTTTCCTAATTTGGGGGTAACACTCTCACACCCAGCCCTGTGAAAACAGTGAGCATTGCCTCATTCTAACTAGCTGCACCGGCAGTGTGTTGCATGCAACATACCCGCACCCACACTACATAAGTGTGCCAGCGCTACTAAAACAGGCAGACTTCTGCATGCTAAGGGATACTGTGCATGGCAGAGAAAAGCCTGTATTGTGTCTTCGTGGTGAGCAAATACACTTTTCCCACAGAGCTAAAACACACACCAATACGCGCGCACACACACACACACACACACACCTACACACACACACACACACACACTCACACTCTTGCTTACGGTTTTCCCACAGTGCTCGGCACTCCCGGGGGAGTAAATTGCCATAATCCAGGGCAGCAAATTCAGACGCAGCAATTACACCACAGTGAGCAGCTTGGGAACCTACATACACACATGGAAACACACACACACACACACACACACACACTATTGTTAAAATATACTGTTTGTACAGATTAATATGTTTGGCACATAAGTGCACAGCAGTTCATACATGCCACTACTCAGTTTTGCTCTTAGATTCATACCTGAATGGACATACAAGTACACACATGAAAATGCATACATAAACACACACACACAGATGCTGTGCTGAGCAGCCATCCACCTGTCAACACTGGAGCAAATTAACTGACATCAAACACCGGTGAGCACAGGCTTAGACATGTAGGGGACATAGTCTCAGTGGGAGGAAAAGAGGGAGGTGAAGAGGAGGAGGAGGACATTGGGCAGTGGATGAGATGAGGAAAATTGGGAAAAGAAGGAAAGAGAAAGCGGGAAGAGAGATAAAGAGACGCTAAGTGAGTTTGGTCAGTTTGGCTAAGTAACTAAGCAGAGAGTAAAGCTTTAAAACGCTGAAAATTAGTTCATCCAAAAAAGAAGGAAAGAAAGAAAACAAACCAACTTATCTGTGACTAAATGTTTGCTGACGTGGGCGTACAGAGAATCCCAGAGTTTCCCCCTATTTTTCCCACATCTATTTTTGACTCATTAATGGCGTGTTTTCTCAGTTTGGCAGATTATTTAAAAAAAAAAAAAAAGATTGCTTCTTGTTTACCCTGTAGGTAGTGCATCCAAAGCTAGTGTCTCCCACTTGACCCCCTCAGAATAATTTTTTGTACACTAACTTTAGCATATTTATTGAGGCCATTCATACTTTGAAAATGAAAATGATGAGTTACAGGTTCTTGTTTCCTTTTTTTTCTTGTACTTTTGATCCCTTACAACTTCTTAATTACAGGAGCTAGCCACATGAAATATTCAGGGCTGAAAGACACAATTAGGTTCTCTTAAAAACTGCAGCCAAATAAATCAAGAAGCCTGAAGGTCCTGCACAATCGATTTCCATGACCACTCACAGCCAGTTGCTTCAAAGTGGTGCATCAAGCCTGACAAAATGCAGTAAGACAGAGTCAGTCTGCTTTCAGTCTGCTGTTTGCAGTTGAATGAGGCCAAGTTGGCAGTTACTTAGATTGACAGACTGATTGTAATGTGATGGCAGTTGATCGTTTTCATAAATTTGACAAAAGTTATTTTCAAACCTTCAGCTATTTGTTCGAGTCAGACAACGATTGTTTGGAGACAGGTTGCCTCCCTCCAGGTGACCTTTGCAATCACCTTGTGAGTGAAAGTGCTCACCCAGAGGTTGAAGTTGTTGCATGAACAACCTTTGAGTGACCAGTTGGTTGCTGTAACAACTTGCGATAGGACGCTGTGTGTGACAAAATTCAATGCAATCACCGGGAAAGCACTGGTTTTTCCTAACTGCAAGGAGGTTGCTGTCAACAGTCCCCCCTCGATCCAGATACCTCACAAATACACCGGATTTCCCATTTTGAGGGCATTTAGAATTTGCATTTGCAGAATTTGCACCCTGCTATAGCTGTAAAAGTATTTATTTCTGCGTGCACCTTATTCCTATTTGCTGTATAATATGTATGTATTTCAAGGTGTGTTACGCAACACCAAGGCTTCAATCTTCCAGGTTAAATCCATCACCCACATGGAAGGTTCAGCCTCATTAACTCTAAAGACATCAGGTAAAGGGCTGGGGTATACTGACAAACTCCTGTACATGAGATGGAGTGTGTAAGACACAAAGAAGGGAGAGAAGTCTAATAGTGGTTCCAGCTGCTTCTTATTCAGCTTCTAACTGCTGCACATGCGCAGCCTCTGCCTCACGCAGCTGTCAAAGTTATTACAGCTATAAAAGCAAAATTAAACCTAAAGCAAAACCTATAAAGCAGGATGAAAAAGTACTTGAGTAATGGAAGGTGAAAAATTAGTTTTAGGGAAAACCTGAAACAATAGTTGGCCCGTAGAAGAGGCTATAGGTATGCAGCCACTGACAGTTTTGGAGCATTTCATCCTCTCTGTCGCTCTTTTTCTGTTTGTAATAATTTTTTTTTAAATGCAGAACTGCATTAATGAAGCAATTAGTGTATGTGAAACATGATAAGTTGCTTTTTTTAGGGGCACATAGACACGAGTATCAAGCAATTTTGTGCTTTCTAAGAATGGAACTGAGGGGCAGCAGATTCAGAGAAAATAGCAGAGGCCCAAGTATCGAGCCCTGCGGTACACCACATGACAACGCAACAGAAACTGATCTGAGGTCGTTTAGGCTAACACAAAAAGTTCTGTGAGCCAGGTATGATTTGAACTACTCCAGAGCCGTGCCACAGATGCCTACACAACGTTCCAAATGAAATATTAAAATATTATGATCCACCATGTCGAAGGCAGTTGTTAAGACTAAGAAAACTAGGAATCTGTAGCCAGAAGGATGTCATTAAAAACTCGACTTGGTGCTATGAAGTGACTTAAAACCGGATTGAAAAACCTCAAGAGAGAAAGAAAAGGAAGCTTTGAAATAGCACAGTAGGATCCAGGCCAGGCTTTTTGATCAGTGGTTGCGCTGTTGCATGTTTAAATATTTTAGGAACCACACCTGAGGACAGATAATGAATCCTAATGATGTGTGATTTTTTGACTTGTTTTAATTGAAATTATGACATAAATGTAATTTATAAGCATGAACTACGTGGCATCTTTTAACATAATAGCTAGTTCCCCATATCCACACCCACAGTGTAGACTCCTGGCCTTGCAGCATCAATTCAATTCAGTTCAGTGTTATTTATATAGCATCAAATCACAACAGTCACCTCAAGGTGCTTTATATTGCAAGGTAAAGACCACACAATAATTACAGAGAAAATCCCAACAGTCAGAACGAACCCCATGAGCAAGCACTTGGCAAAAGTGGGAAGGAAAAACTCCCTTTTAACAAGAAGAAACCTCAGACCTCAGCCTCGGGCAGAATCAGGCTCAGGGAGCGGCAGTCATCTGACCAGGGGTGAGGGACAAGACAAGACATGACAATTAAATATAAATAATTACGATTTAGGCTTAAAACAAACCATTAAATTTAATACAACACTTGTGCTTTCATGGGCAGCACGGTGGTTAGCACTGTTGCCTCACAACTATCTACCTTGGCCCGGGCCTTTCTGTGTGGAGTTTGCATGTTCTCCCCGTGTTTGCGCGGGTTTTCTCCGGGGACTCAGGCTTCCTCCCACAGCCCAAAGACATGCAGTTAGTGGGGTTAGGTTAATTGGTGATTCTAAATTGCCCATAGGTGTGAATGTGAGTGTGAATGGTTGTCTGACTCTTTGTGTTGGTCCTGCGACAGGCTGGCAAACTGTCCAGGGTGTACTCCGTCTCAGGCCCCATGGTAGCTGGGATAGGCTCCTGCCCCCAATGCTGAGTTGGAAAACTGGAAGAGGATAGGTGGACTCCCGCTTTTGTGTTGATTGTGACTGTATTATTTTTCAACTAAGAAGGCTAAAACAGTCTGGCAGCATTCCATTTGTGACTTTCTACATGACACATTTTCTACTTCTTTTTCTCTACGTCCTTCAAGATGGCCTCTGAATGTTTGGCGTGCACAAAGCAAATGTTCAGTTCAGTTATAATCCTAATTTATGAAAGTCTTAGTTAATTATTAGGAGGAGTGGTGGCCTAGAGTAGAAGAAGAGGGTTCTAATCCTTGGACTGGCATCACTGCATGTATATGTATGTGACAAATAAAGTTGTTGTTCTAATTCCTTATTAATTCCTCTTATTATTTTGGAATGTAAAGAGCTAGTTTCAGTTGAATTTCTCACTTTGGAGTGAAACTGCTCAATGTGTAGGAGTAAATGCAGTAATCTCACTCAGTGGTTCCACATACTGGTACTCTGTTGTGCAACATCAGCAGCTCACCCCCCATGGACAAGACATGACAGATCAGAACACACTCCCCTTATTTCTGCATTTTCTGCATTAACTTCTGACCTCTCCAAAGGAAACTTTCAGTGAACCCCAGGATGAGGTAGAAACTTCCCTGATAGGTTAAATTTCAAGATTTGCAGAGAAAAGCATGCAGACTAAATTAAAAAAAAAATCACCTGTGTATTACAACCTAGCTTTGAGTGAACGCTTTAAACATCTGTAATAGTTTAAGAAACTTTATTTTTGTAAGTTGGGAATATTTCTCATGTGAGAAATATTCTCTCATACAGAGAGAAGCTGAACAAGTTATTAGGAGGTTGGTTACTTTATTTCTAGGTCCTACCTATACTCAAGTTCCCTGACAATTTCTCAAAACCTGCTTGTGATGAGTGTGTACACGTTAAATAAGTTAAGAATTATAAATGGTTTCTTCAAGCTCACATTCAAGCATGGGGGACTCAGTCAGGCGCTCTCAGCCACTGAGCCACGGTTCTCTGTCACATGCAGACAAACATTTTTTGCATCTCTTGCCCTGTAGGACATTTTGTATATAGCTCAAGACTATACTGCAGGGATGGACAACTCCAGGCCTCGAGGGCCGGTGTCCTGCAGGTTTTAGATGTGTTCCTGATCCAACACACCTG
>JAVDPK010002393.1:324204-340171 GCA_034780415.1 Cichlasoma orientale | reverse complement strand
CCCCCCCCCCGGGGGTGTGAACAGCTGACTGCATTTCTGCATTTATACTACAGCTTCTGTAATGGGCACAGGCTACTGGGCGAGTTAAATAAGGCAGGAATAGAAAACTGTATGCAGATGTAGAGCAGTCATAGATGCATGCAAGTGTTTTAAAACAATGTGAAGTTGTTATTCCGGTGTTGCTACAGTTGGAAACAAAAATCCCACTTCTGCTGAGCATATTAATAGATTACTGTGAGCAAACCATGAATCCATTTAGCAGTTACAGAAATTTTAAGCTCTTTATGACTGCAGAACTTCTTCGGTGTCTTTGATTTCTTCAATACCTTATTGTACCTTTAACATTGGTTAGTGATTTGTCAATCACAAGAAACTCAGAAGGACCTAAATTTATAAAATGGACTTAATGTTTCATTGAACATGTTCAAAAACGAGTGGCTGAAGAAAAGGTTAAGTCAGGGCAGGGGCCACGTTCCCACAGGAGTCCCTGCACAGAGAGGATAAAAAGACTCCCTTTGATCAATGAAAAGCACACTTACAGTAGGAACATAAGAAACATTTAAGGGTGGAGGATAACATTATCATTTATTTTTGATTTTAACAAAGTGACGTACCTTACTACTGCTCAAAGCATAAAACTTAAAAACTGAAATATTAAAGCCTTTGTAAAAGTATAAAGTCGGTGATTCTGTTGCGTAGTGTTAACTTGGCAGCAGAAAGGTGAGAAGACCCATGCTTGAAATTCATTTTAACCTCATGTATTGGGAGTTCTTTATACATCCAGCGTTATGTACCACACTCAGGTTACATTGTTAACTGTGTAAACAGTAAGCAGGAGCGGTAAATGGTGCATGCCCTAACCTGCCTGTTCCGCATGAAGGATGTCAATTTCACAAGCCAGCTTATCTTCTTATCTATCCAAACTGAATGTGAAAATAAAAACAACCATAAATGTGTTTTTGACACTGTGGAAAAAGTCATTACTAATTCAACAATTTGGATGCAAATCCCACTCTAGCCACTTTGTTAGGTACACCTGTTCAACTGCTCATTACCTCAAATATCTAATCAGAACAACAGGGTAACAGTTCAACGCATTTGGCTGTTCTGAGTATTTCAGAAACTGGAATTTTCCCACACAACCATCTCTAGGGTTTCCAGAGAATGGTCCGAAAAAGAGAAAATGTCCAGTGAAAATGTCCTGGTGAAATTTCCTTGGTGATGTCAGAGGTCAGAGGAGAATGGCCAGACTGCTTCAAACTGATAGGAAGCCAACAGTAACTCAAATAACCACTCGGTACAACCAAGGTATGCAGAAGAGCATCTCTGAATGCACAACACATCAAACCTTGAAGCGGATGAGCTACAGCAGCAGAGGACCACACCAAGTGCCCCTCCTGTCAGCTAAGAACGGGAAATTGAGGCTGTGATTCACACGGACTCGACAAAACTGAACAACAGAAGATTGGAAAAACACTGAGTGTAAATATTGCAACATTTGGATGGTAAGGTCAGAACAGGGTCACAAAAAACATTGGAGCATGGATCCATCCTGCCTTGTATCAACCATTCAGGCAGCTGCTGGTGGTATAATGGTGCAGGGCATTTTTTCTTGGCACACTTTGAGCCCTTTAGTACCAACTGAGCATTGTCTTGTTGATCATGACAGTGAGTTGCAGTCACTGTTTTTAAAGTGCTTTAAAAATTAATAAAGTAAAGTAAAGTAAAGTACTCAAATGGCCTCCACAGTCACCAGATCTCAGTCCAACAGAGCGCTTTTGGGATCGGGAAATTTGCATCGTGGATGCACAGCTGACAAACCTGCAGCAACTGCGTGGAATTTGCATGTTCTCCCCATGCCTGCATGGGTTCTCTCTGGCTTCCTCCCACAGTCCAAAGATGTGCATGGGATTAGGTTAATTGGTAATTCTAAATTGAGTGTGAGTGGTTGTCTGTCTCAATGTATTAGCCCTGTGAGGGATTGGTGACCTGTCCAGGGTGTTCCCTGCCCCTCGCCCTGTGACAGCTGGGATAGGCTTGTTGCCTTCAAGTATAGTAAGCTTGTCTAAGTTGTATCATGCTAAACAACCACCTATTTTTCTCCTGAACTGCTCAAGACATTAGCTTAAATTTCTCGGCAACTAAATGATAAAGTTGCTCTGCATCTGCAAGTGCATCTTAAGAATGTGACAAATGGTACATCATGGTTGTTTTTTTTAATGTGATTGTGTTGTATCTTTTTACCTACAGAAATGACTGCGTCCCCATCAGCCTCAGGTGTACTTTGTGTTTGGTAGAAATTAATAGGCAGGCTAACATGTCAGCACGTAGCTCAAAACAGTCACATCTTCCCAGCAAACATGGTGGAAACACTGATGTTTTTTAGGGTCAGTCGGTTAGCTATTGGATGGAAAATGGACTCCCGAGTGAGCGGTGACCAATTCCTATCTCGAGTTTTTATTGAGGTTTTTATTTTTCTTACACACAAAAACGTTTTGATTATTTTTATTTTGTTCAAATTAATTCAAGGGTATTATGAAACGATTCTTCTACACAAACCTTTTGCTAGAAAACGTAAGACAGACCTTCAGCAGGCAACAGTGTTCACTCTTTGACAGACTTTCACTTTGGAACTATTTTTTTAGCCAAGACTCATACCAGGATCGGCATATTACAGATCTCTGGTGATCAGGCTTTTATTCTTTCTTCAGTAATTAGACATATCATACAGGAAACATGTATGCAGAATAGTTCTAAAGAGAGACCACTGTTCCATACTGAAAAAATGAAAAGTAACCATCCCAACACAGCTTCACTTACAGTATGATATTAAATGGAAAATGTAGGAGCCGGCGCCTTTTCATGTTTTTTTCATAAGGATAACATCATGTTTAATATAAGCATCCTCTCTCTCTCTCACACACACACACACACACGCGCGCGCACACACACACACTTGTTGCTGTCTCCTTCATTTACCCTTTCTTTCTCCCTGACAATCTCCCGCTTTATCTCCTTTGAGTACCTGCAAGTGCTCTATATTGTCAAAAGTATTCGCTCGTCTGCCTTCACACGGATGTGAAGTTGACTGACATCCAATTCTTAATCCACAGGGTTTAATATGATGTTGGCCCACCCTTTGCAGCTATAACAGCTTCACTGTTCTGGGAAGGCTTTCCACAAGGTTAAGGAGTGTTTATGGGAATTTTTGACCATTCTTTCAGAAGCGCATTTGTGCGGTCAGACACTGATGTTGGACGAGAAGGCCTGGCTTACAGTCTCTGCTCTAATTCATCCCAAAGGTGTTCTATCAGGTTCAGGTATGAAAACATACTTACATGAAGTTCTCTGCTCACTGCTCTTGAGCTAATCTGAAGGCCACATGAAGTTTGGAGGTCTGTGGTGACTGACTCTGCAGACAGTTGGTGACCTCTGTGCACTATGCGCCTCAGCATCCTCTGACCCCGCACTGTGATTTTACATGGCCTGCCACTTCATGGCTGAGTTGCTGTCGTTCCCAATTGCTTCCACTTTGTTATAATACCGCTAACAGTTGACTGTGGAATATTTAGTAATGAGGAAATATCACAACTGGACTTGTTGCACAGCTGGCATCCTATCACAGTACCACGCTGCAATTCACTGAGCTCCTGAGTTTCTTTCATAAATGTTTGTAGAAGCAAATTTAAAGTTCATTGCAATGATTTCATCCTGATTTGGTTGAAAAAAAATTCCGTTTTCTTCTGTCACTTGCTAAACCGACAGTACCAGTCAAACATTTGGACACACACACGCGTGAGTGCATCCAAAAAAATTTTCACAACTTTATAAAAACTGAGCTCCACTGAGCTTGTATTGGACCACAGTACAGGCATGGAAGAAAACAAGACGTACTATAGACTCTGCAATGATCTCATGTGATAAAGAAGAACACTTGGCTGCATTCATTCAGTCACTTGAGAGAAAGAGTCAATATGGCCAATAACATGTGTTGAAATGTGACACAATTATCTTGTCAAACTGATTGGAAATGATATGATATAAAAGTAAGATAGGCTCCATATAAAATCATGCTATGCTCCACGTGGATTAAAAACATGCATTAAAAGTCTCAAAGTTACCGAATTGCACTAGTTTTTTTTTTTTTGGGGGGGGGGGGTCGGCTCTGTCAGATTATAATTAAACGTGAAATGATTCACAAACACGAGAGGCTCCACAGCTGGATTGAATACACTCTTACTCAAGGTTAGATTCACTATGAATCGCTTAGATAATTCAAAACCACGGCACGCACAGCTTCAGTCTCACTGAGGGTAGCTACATTTTCAGCTTACTTTATCTAACTACTGAAGCACTCTTATTAAATCAAAGTCCAAGAGCACATTATCATCTATAAAATGAGTGAGTGCTGCAGAAATAGAATCCACTAAACTTAGAGACTCACGGCATTTTTGTTTGGAAATTCGTGTTTTTGTGACTTTCCTTTCCATCCGGATAGGAATTTGGTTGCAAGCAAGTCAAAAAAACAAAACAAAAACAGGCACCCAAAATGCACAAAACCTCACAGAACCGACTGAAAGGCGTCTCAACTAGTCCATTGACAATCATTTGTCCATGACTGTTGTGATTTGGTGCTGTGTAAATAAAAGTGAATTGAATTTAAAATAACATATTCTGATCGCCTGGGCTTAGGGTTGACGTTAGGGTCAGAGGGTTACTGTTAGTGCCTCACAGGACCGTGGGGTGGATATCGGCTCAGTGCTGTTTAAATAAGAAGCTTTTTGAAATGTACTACTTACTACTTTTTTTTAAAACGCTCTTATTTAACAGACAACCAATGTTTCAGCTTTTTAGGAAATTTACATGAGAAAAAACTGACAACTAGATTCATCGTGTGAATGAGAGACGTTTGACGGACAAATAGAGACTTGCTTGCTCACGAGCTGATATCATCATGCATGCTTATCATCTTTGTGCTACCAAACCCAGCTACACACAACCATCAGGTCCGTTGGTGTTACAGTATAATACATTTCATAGCAGCTCTGCCGCTACTGAAGGCTAGCAGCCAAGCTAACATTACCTAAACAGAGAAATGGCCACAGGTACGTGCACAGGAATCAGCCACAGCCGAGTCCTGCATTTAGAAATAATCAGCTGTTCACAGCTATTGTTTCCCATGTGCTACAGATCTACACGCACATGCACGCGCAGGCACATGCGCGCGCGCACACACACACACGCACCCGCAGGCAGTAATTGGCTCGTAGCCTTTTGAGGCTACCAGGCAGGAGGTTAATTTCATGGCTTTTACTGCTTCTTTCTCCAAATGTGTGTGAAAGTGTGTTTTTGTGTGTAAGTGTGTGAGGGTTGTGGTGTTGGCAGAGCGTGTTATTTTTAGGGGGAAATGAGCAGCTCTATTGGAGCCAGCAGCATATAAATACATCAAGACACACACACACACACACACACAGATACACACAGCTGCAGAGCAAGCTGTAGGCCATGCATTAACTGAACTCATCAGATTGTTTGACCTCTCACCTTTCGGCACCTTAATCTTTTATCATTTAACCCTCTCCCTTCCTCATATCCCCCTTTTTTGTCTTCTCTTCCCTGTCTGACCTTAAATTATTTCCTCTGAGCTTTTTTCCATCCTCCCCTCCTTATCTTTCATTCTTTCCACTGAAGGTACTGTCTCTCTCCCCTCTACTTTTAGTTTTTGTATCACAAGGCCATTTTGAGTATTATGACTCAAAATGAATACAGTAACCCACACATCCACCGAACAACACCGACACCACCACGCTCAGCCTCTTGACCCAGCTGCTGCATATCAGCAGTGTTTTTCTTTTAAGTTTTGTGTTTTGTTTTTAGCAAAGCCCCCAGAGCCATGTGATGAGGGTTTATAAGAAAAAAGTGGAGAAAAATTAATTTTAGTAGGTAATTTTTAGTGTGTTGAAGTGCTTCTACTTTTAACATTTTGATATTTGTTTTGAGTCCTAACCCTCATTTGCTCAGGAGGCTTTGCTATTATGAATGCAAATTTGTTCCTGGTTAATTCAATTTCATTTAAATAAGACAAAATTAAAAAGCATTAATTGCATTTATAATTGGAAAAAGTTCAGGCTGCCATCCCAAAACATTTTTCAGTCTATAGTTCAAAACACTGATTAATTTTTAAGGTATTTTTAAATCACTCTTATTCTCCAGACTATATCGCTAGATTTTTGTGTAGATTCTATTTTGTTGATTCATTTTGTTTAACATGAGGTAAACATAAAATATATATTGCCAAAAGTATTCACTCCCTCATCCAAATCATTGAATTCAGGTGTTCCAATCACTTCCATGGCCACAGGTGTATAAACCAAGCACCTAGGTATGCAGACTGCTTCTACAAACATTTGTGAAAGAATGGGTCGCTCTCAGGAGCTCAGTGAATTCCAGCGTGGGACCGTGATAGGATGCCACCTGTGCAACAAGTCCAGTTGTGAAATTTCCTCATTACTAAATATTCCACAGTCAGCTGTTAGTGGGATTGTATCAAAGTAGAAGTGATTGGGAACGACAGCAACTCAGCCACAGTGGTAGGCTATATAAAATCACTGAGTGGGGTCAGAGAATGCTGAGGAGCATAGTGCACAACTTTCTGCAGAGTCAATCATTACAGACCTCCAAACTTCATGTGGCCTTCAGATTAGCTCAAGAGCAGTGCATAGGGAGCTTCATGGAATGGGTTTCCATGGCAGAGCAGCTGCATCCAAGTGCAGTACAAAGAGTCAGGTGCAGTGGTGTAAAGCATGCCGCCACTGGAGAGCAATGGAGACGTGTTCTCTGGAGGGATGAATCACGCTTCTCCATCTGGCAATCCGATGGATGAGTCTGGGTTTGGTGGTTAGGAGAACAGTACATGTCTGACTGTATTGTGCCAAGTGTAAAGTTTGGTGGAGGGGGGATTATGGTGTGGGGTCGTTTTTCAGGAGTTGGGCTCGGCCCCTTAGTTCCAATGAAAGGAACTCTTAATGCTTCAGTGTATCAAGACATTTTGCATAATTTCATGCTCCCAACTTTGTGGGAACAGTTTGGGGATGGCCCCCTCCTGTTCCAACATGACTGCACACCAGTGCACAAAGCAGGTCCATAAAGACATGGATGATGTGAAAGAACTTGACTGGCCTGCTCAGAGTCCTGAACTCAACCTGACAGAACACCTTTGGGATAAATTAGAGTGGATTCTGTGAGCCAGGCCTTCTCGTCCAACATCACAAATGCGTTTCTGGAAGAATGGTCAAAAATTCCCATAAACACTCCTAATCCTTGTGAAAAGCCTTCGCAGAAGAGTTGAAGCTGTTATAGCTGCAAAGGGTGGGCCGACATCATATTAAACTCTGTGGATTAAGAATGGGGTGTCACTCAAATTCATATGCATGTGAAGGCAAACAAGTGAATACTTTTGGCAATATAATGCATCTTAAAAGAATTGAACCTGTGTATGGACAAACTGAAGCCTTTCACTGCACTCACATGTCATTTTTCTTTGAGCTGTAGACACTCAGTTGCCAGCTTATAGCAGAACACCCCTTCCTGCCAACAAGGTCATAATAACGATCAGTTTTGTTGGAACTGTTGTAAAAACTTGTTGGGTGTCCTGTGTTATCACTTTGTAGCCTATGGTGTGTGTGTTGTTCCACTTAGTCCATGAGTAATTATCAAATGAAGAAGTCTGCATTTTAACTGCCATCTATGTGTTTGGCTACGAACAGCAACAGGCTGGCTGCAAAGATGAAAGAGGAGTGTCCTGATGATGCACTACCAGAAACTGCCTCTTGGAAAATCTCCAATGAAAAAATAAATTAACGTAATAGTTATTTTTACTGACCAGGGTGTAAAAATGCCTGCTGCAAAAACAGTCACCAGTCAGCATGAATGTGGTTTATGGACGGCTGGGATATAAAACAATGTACAAGGACAATTTCATAGCATAGATTTAACAAAGAGGATTGTGTAGTCTCTGTGTTCAGCAGTATCCTTCATACGTTGGATATAATGTATTTTTGTGATGCATATTTTTGGAGAAAGAGAATGTTTTCATTTTGACTATCACAATTATTTAAACTAGCATATCAACACCCCCGTTATGCATTTGTAAATGTTATCAGTCGTGTGTAAATCATTTTTTGCACTATTTTCCTTCCATAGAAAGTCTGGTATAACCGTACTACAGCTGGATACGTGCATAATATCAGTCTCTGCCACTGGAGAATAATCAGTCATAACCAGGCAGAAGCTTGTCTGATATCATGCAGCTAAACATAAGCATTTATGTTCTCCGGAGTTATGCACATGCTGTAGGTTTAACGATTTTCCCATCCTATCTGCCAGAGTGTTTTCCAAATAGCAATTTGTACAGGCACGTGTACAACACTGGCTGCTCAGAGCAGTGTAAAGCCATCAGGAAGTTAAGAGTTGGGGAGTTTAGTACGTCGTTGTTGTTCAGTGTGGGAAGGTGACTGAAGGCAAACTAAGAGAACAGTGCCCTCTACAGGTCACTAGCCGTTTTGCATGCTGTGTTCGTCCACTCCAGAGGGGACGTTGAGGGTTAGTTCAGGTCATTAATTTTCAAATTTACATTGTCTGCACATTTTCTACCAGCAGTGCTCACTGTACAGATTTATTGTTTAATTTTACTGCACTGCAGAAAGATCCTGCCATAGCATGCTGACTGGAAGTAGTTGTAGTTTTGCTCCAGCTCTTGTAAAACATGCACACAGTCCCTGAGCAGAAAAGACTCTTTTCTTGCAGCTCTCCTCCTTGCACTTCCCATTCATGCTATATTTACCAGTCACTGTGTACCTCTGCTGTGTGCTCAGTACTGGAAAGTCAAACATGAGGATATTTTCATATAAATACACATTGGAGATGATGGAAGTGCAGAGAGTGTGCTGCAGTTTGGGAGCATTTGTGTCATTTTGTGTGAAGAGATTTACTGAAGCACGGCACTCGCTCCACCCCCAGCTCCACCCGCAGCTCTTTCTTCTCTCTTGACTGTAGTTTCTCTTCCTTTTGGCCCTCGTTTTTTTTTTACTATGATGGTTTGAAAGACTTTTTTTAGCAAGCATTTTTATTGTGAATGAATAAAAAATGAGTTCCCTCAAATTTTGATTCAGCTACAAATAAGTAAAGGTTCGAAAGGGAGTAGTGTATTGTTAGGAGATCTGCAATTGAACCTGGAAACTCTCTACTTTAATTGCTTATGTTCAAATATACAAAAGTGTGCAAAAGATTTAGGGAGTAAATGTAAAGTTTTTTTGCTTTCACAAAAATGCCTTTAATGCTTTTTAACTTTTTAACACAGTGCAAAGAGGAGAAAAGGTCTTAATGAAAGGTGTTTTGCTGTGACCTCCATTTAAACTACATCAGCTCTCCTCTGTACGTTTGCACGTGGTTTTCCTCGGCTGGGTGCTTCAAGTCTATCCTGATCATTTGTCTGTAGTTGTGTCTGAGTTCCACTGATATCTGACATAGCCCCTACAGTCTGTACCAACAAAGATTGTTCATTTACATGTCACTGGGGTGCTATCCTCTGAGGTACTGCTGTTGTACCCTTCACAGTGGATACTTATTTCTAGTGTGATGATCATTTTTGGGCTTTTAACAGGTCAGCCACATGTTAGTCACAAACCAAATCCAACGTATTAAATATTTTTCTAACTTAAATCAACAGTAAACCTTTAAATCTAAGAGGGGGGAAAAGTATTTTATGTAATTTCTTTTTGTACTTTGTCTTGATATTGCACCTTAAAATCTAGAAGAAACATTTCCTGCTGTGGGAACATATGCATGTACATTTTTGGTACTCCAATAGGTGCACATAGTTATACTGAGAAATAATTAGCTCTAGGAGGTACATTTGTACTTACTGTACCTCTATTTTTGCTGCCCATAGCATGCAGAGGACAAATGAAAACATCTCTGATGCCAGTAATTTTGTTGCTGTTTAGCATTCTCATCAGGAATGGTGTAATGTTCTAGAAACTGTTAGAAAACACTAAAGGTGATGTCTGCAAGTCTATGCTGAGGAAGAAACACGCTGCAACCGCCAGTAAAAATGTGGGTGATGCTATAACCATCGCTAACAAATGCTAAGTTGTTCTTTAAATTTGAGTATAGAATTGATTTACTGTTAACAAAAATGAAATCACAATTAATATTGCTGAGTAACCATTATTTATAAAGAATTAGTTTCTTTGTCATTAGTTTGTGTTGTAAAAGAAAAACTTACTTCATGTGAATTAGTCTCCATATGATGTGTTACATTGTAGCTAATTACAGACAATAGCAAGTACATTTTCATGACATCAGCTCACATAGAATTTTACAAACTTTACTCTATGTTTAATAATGATTACCAAATGTAATTGTTTGGCTTCTCAGATGATGACGCAGAGCGCATATTGTTAAAGAACTACCAACACTAATTTTTGCAGTTTATGCAGCAATAATAACCTGTGTTATCAGCGTGTGTGCTGTTTATATTTATCTGTTATTTTCAGCTTTAGCCTCCCATGAGGTCGTGGGTGGGGTGGAGGGTGGAAGGTATGGAGCATACCACCTGAAGCGCGGTGCGTTCGCAGGCCGCTGTGTGTTTGTGTTGCATTACACATCGCAGCCTTCACAACACCACTGGCTCCACCGGGCTTAGCCTTCTGGGATTTAAGCAAGCAAGTACCAGAGACCCGAGAGACAGAGGGGGGAGAGGGGGAGAAATGAGGGATAGTGTGTGTGTGTGTGTGTGTGTCTTGCGCTGTCCTTCTAAGGGTTGACTCCTCTGTAGAGGTGTTTTGTTAACCTCATCTCTGGGAAGTGAAGTGTATACACAGCAAAATGAACAGATAAAGTGAGAGAGGACTCATACACACACTCGCCCAAGGCCTACACCGAGCTTTTCCCATGCGCGCACACACACATCCATAAAATTACCTGAATAACAACTTATCCATTGTTTATTAAATGTTTCCAGGGTGAATGTCAGGCCACAGGGATGCCATCCAGCTGTTTCTGTCTTTGTGTGGCGCTGCCCTCTGTCATTGTAGGCTTTTTTTTTTTGCTGTCTGATGGTCTCCCAGCTGGATGCCTTGACCCAAACGTAGCACCCTGCCCAAGGCTACGCTGGAGAACAAAGATGGATCAAAAGCCGCACATGGCTTTGATCAAAGCCTTGCAACTGCAATTGAGCAAATCAGAGGAGGGCCGAGCTGAACTGGACTTGATCCACATTGGGAGGGAGATGGGGGGGCAGGACATGTTGAATTTGAGAAGAGAATTTACCTCACAGAGAGTTAGAGGGTTGATCGTAAGGTCCCAGGTTCCCTTGCAGAAGTTTAGATTTACCTCAACAAAACATTTCCAAGCTAAATTTGGAGAATTTCACGATGTCTCACAGTTCGTATCTTTCCACATTTTGACACTTCATATTTCTCTTCTCTATTGTAAAGTGAAAGGTACACAGACTTGACTCCAGCTGACTTTCAGCCATTCACCATTTCCAGTTTACCTACTGAGCATTTTTTTGCTCACCTGAGGCCTTTGTTTTGTTTATGAATGCAGAGGATGAAGAGGATAACTTGGAGAATATCTTGTAAAACCTTTACTTGTGGTTCTGCTTTTACCTCATGGACCATTCCTCTGGGCTAACTCAGATTTTATTATCTTATAGTTGGTTCATTACAGGCACAAACTAAGAAAAACTAAGACACCCATCATTCAGTAGCTTGCAGAACCACCTTTAGCAGCAATAACATAAAGTAATCATTTTCTCTATGACTGTATCAGTCTGTCACATAATTGTGGAGGAATTTTCGTTCGATTGTCATTGCATATGTCACAGGTACAGTGCAACGAAATGCAGATTGCATCTAACCAGAAGTGCTTTAGCGGTGATTAAAAAAAGAGCATATGATAACAGGAAGAGTATATATACAGAAGTACATTAATATATATACAGAAGTGCAATAAAATGCTCGGTCTGGGGGGTTTAGTAGTGCACAGTTTCTATTCCAGGTACACAGAGTAGCATTACCAGTGACTGTACTAGGAAAGGTCAGCTTATTTTTACAAGCCTCTGACAAATCAAAAGTTATTGTTCCCCCATAGTCATGTGACTTGTGGGCACAGGAAGGAAAACTGCCCTTTAACTTTTCAAACTGATTTAGAGGGAAAGGCATAGCTATGTGAAAGTACAAACATTTAATAGACAAACAAATGTGTTGTATAAAGTGTTTGAGTGCTCAGCTAGAGTAGCAGTAAAGCACTATATAAGAACTAGTCCATTTACCATTTAATAGCAGCTGCTGCACGGCTGAGATTAGTGATAGTTTGTGACGTTGTTTTCTGTGGTGTCGATGTGTACTTGGATGTATTGCACTGAATTGTACTCGTATTTTTGTTTTACAGTCCTGTGTACTCTCACGTTTATGATGAAAGCAACGGGCTTTTTTCTCCGCTAGCTGCAGTTTGTGGATATTTTGCTTTTACAAACCTAAACCTCTGAGTGACTTATAAGATAGGATTTGGCACTGCACGCGCACACAGGTGTTTTGACTTATGCGCCTTGATTAGACAGGTTGGAGGTTGGAGGTTGTTCAGATTGGAGTTGTGCAAATCCACATATGCTGGGAATTTACTTTCAGCCAATGTGTTCTAATAATAATGATAAATATGTATCTTGTCCAGACAGTAAGCCATTTATATTCCAAATATTTTTTTGCAGACAGAATAATTTGCCACAGAGAAAGGGGCTGCTTTGCATAATGCACTCCTGATTTTTTCAGTACATGTTACTTGTCATACTTTTCATTTGCGTTGCTGAGTCCTCTTTCCACTAATGTACAATTTAGCAAGTCACAGATAAACATTTCAGTGGATTTGTCATGAAAGTAAAATGAGAAATACACACATAATATTACTACTCATGATCTCATCCTTATTGTTTAATAATGATGTCACTTAATAAACTCAATAAAAAGTCTATGCAGGTCAGGCCTTACTGTCCTTTGTTAAAAGTGAAGATATACCGAAACCTAATAAGTTCCTTGGTTCATGTAATTTTTTACATGGATTCAATTTGGCTTCGGAAATCAAGCTATATTGTTAAAACATTAAAACAAATTGAGCGTTGATTTGAAACCTTCAGTTTGACATTTTCACCTCTGCCATTTTTTTTGTCATCTCGTTTGCTCAAAATTAGAAAATAATTCACCAAACAAACCTGTAAAGAGTACTTGAAAGTAATTACTGAAACCCTAAACCCATCAGGAAAATGTGTACTAAGGTAATAAATTAAGAAGAAAGTCGCGTCATTTTTTTATGGATGATTTGTGTTTGCAGTAAGAGAAATGCCCCCCCTGCTGGCCATTAGAATAAAGTGCAGGTTTAAGGCACTTCTGAGATGCCCACACGTTTTCAGACTCAGCAAATGAAATACTCACACTTTGTCGTTTGGACTAAAACCTTCTGTAGCTCTGTAGTCAATCACTGCTACACTCCATACCAACATACAAGTCACTAAGCTTGCCTGCTCTGGCAGAGCCAGTGGGATGGGTTTATCATGATACATTTCATAGAGTTAATTTTAGCCATTTAAAATATTTACATATTCCAATGTTAATATAGAAATACTGATCAGTGCAACTTCAGCCACAGTGCTGGGCATTCGTGACCTGAAAACAGTACAGACCCTCTGCTGAAGGTCAGCATGGGGGTGCTTTAACTTTCTGAGCAAATGATGTCAGTCGTTTGGGAGGATGAGAGCAGATCTGAGCAGATGTGGCTAAGAGGTGGTGGAGTGGCAGAGAGCAGGGTTATCATAGTGATGAGTGTTTAATCCAGACACTGTCTGGATGGGAAGAGAAAAAGTCCATCAAACAGACAGAGAGAAAGAGAGAGGAAGAGATTATCTGAGCTGTTGAGAGGTGGCGATGAAGGGGGGGTGACGGGGGAGGAGGAGCTGTTTGACCTCAAGAAGGATGACATCATAATTCTGCTACATTACAGCTTCAGTATTTTAGCTCAGGCGTGCTAACCTCTACATCCACCAGGTCACTGTGACTCATCCAGGGTCAGGAGTAGGGTTTTGGTAAGGTTAAAATCCACCCCCTTTTTTCGAATTTGTATCCATTTGGAATACACAAATGTGAAAGACATAAAGGTTTTAAGTTCATGTGAAAGGAGCCATCTTCTGATTTCTGAATCTTTGCTTATTTAGTAAATAACCTAAACAAAAATTATCCTAGTAGGGCCTCCAGTGACCTGGTGGACATTAAGAGGTTAAAAGAGTTGAGCAACAGCTATCTTTTTTAAATTATCTATAGCCTCAGCCAGTGTAAAGAACTTCAGCTGGCTTTGTGTTATATTAAAGTTTGGTCTGTAATCTTACAGCAGAATTCTTTGCAGTCTGGTTGTGTGCCATGGCTTGATTGAGATGGGCAAACAGGGCTTTACAGAGGTATGTGTGGTCTTGGGAACTCATAACCCAAGACTCATAAAACAAGCTTGGGGAACCTGAAGGAAATACATGTCTACTTGTACAGAATAATAGTCTAAAAGTTAATTCTGTTGGAATTTGCCTTTATTAAGAGACATTTTGGTATTAAAACTCTGCCCAGTGCATGCATACTGAATTCCTTCTTTCACAGTAAAATCAGCCGGGTCTCCGAAAAATTGTGTTGCAACACAACTACACTGCAGTGTCAGGTTCTGTTAGAGGGAAATATGTTGTCTTCCAAAAAATACCTTACAATGAAACAGACACACAGACAGGTGAGGTGGCTGAGGCATAATTCACAGAACTTTGCAGGACATTATTCTGACTTTTTGGCTTTTAAACTTTCATTCAGATTTAGGTGCTAAAAATGCTTTTGACTGACTTTTTTAATTGACAAAAGGTTTGAGTTGAAATAGATGCTTTCAAACATTTACTATGTTAGAAGCATCGCCTCAGTTCTCTTAGTTACGTGGTTATTATGATTATGAGTTGTTGCCTGAAAAGGAGTGACAGTGGGGAAGCAAGAAAATAAATTTCACATATGGGCATGTGTTTCAAAGTTTTTGGTTTTGAGAACGCAGTGTAGTTCTGTGGAAAGACAGCTGATAAAATGGGTTAAATATCAGTTAAATACATCACTGTCCACTTGAAATTTTAGCTATACTATTACATTTGAAAGTGTATCTGGGTGCTTCAGACTCAGTTAACCCTTAGCAAGAAATCTGTATTCCCCAGTTGGTTAGTGATTGGTTCCTGGATGTTGCTGGCTATCGCTAGGTGAAATCGGTCGCCAAGAGGGTACTGCACCAAAAACCTCTTTATGATTGCTTTGCTTGCTAACAGATTGCCACAGTTGCCCGTAGTTTGCATGGAAGATTCCAATTTGTCTGCAAACACTTGTAATTTTACTGTATTTAAAAAGGGTAGGTGTAATAAGCTACAGCCTTAAATAATTTGTGTTCTTTCTATTTAAGTAAATTCTTTGTTATCAAAATATTTTTTTTGTTGTTGTTGCTTTTGTTATTTTAAAAATAAACTGCTAATAATGACCAAATTTAAAAAAAAAAACTAGTTACCCATTTCTAAGCTGTGTTTTGTTTTGATTTTTTTTCTTTTTTTTTTTTTAGAAAATTGAACAAAGGAATGATCGCATCTCTTTGTTTTAAAAAAACAAAACTTTTTAGACTCAACTTGGATCTAATGACGTCTTAGGACACTGAGAGGTGCAGACAGTACACAATCAGCGGGTGCCTATGAGAAAGCCTGTTTCTGTAAGGTGAAGCTGGGACTTGAGATATGAGACCGAGGTGGAAGTGTTAGGGTCAGGGCGCTCAGACTGATGCCATTTTCTCACACATCTTAGATTGTGTGTGTGTGTGTGTGTGTGTGTGTGTGTGTGTGTGTGTGTGTGTGTGTGTGTGT
>JAVDPK010002393.1:271335-296996 GCA_034780415.1 Cichlasoma orientale | reverse complement strand
CCCCCCCAGAGAGACTAAACAAACAACAACAGGACCAAGACAAATTAAATTTAATATACATGTTATTAAGCTAATTTATTTGCACTAGTTTCTTTCCAGCGGAGTGTGAAAGTCTTCATGCAATTTGTTTGAATTTATGGCCCTTCTAGATTGCTTTTTCCACTGCTCTCAGTTTCACTTTGTGTGCACCCACTGACACAGAACAATCAGCTACACAGAAATCTGGTATGTTTAAGTGAAATAAAAACTTATCAACAAGCAATAAAAGAAAATGTCAGTGTTACGACACAAAACCAACCAACAAAACTCATTGATGGGGCAACAGTGAAACTGCTGATGCTCTGCTGTCAGGTAACTGTATCAGACAGATATATGACAGGATCGGCACTCCTTATATATTAGCTATAGATATATCGCATCAGGTTCTATGTTGAGAGGGGCATTTCAAGCAAAAGTACTATTCAATATTCATTGAGAAATATTTGACTATTCTTCAACGATCAACCCTCAACCCAAACTGCTCCTAAGTGACTACATGTACCTTTAACTGCGGAGTTTGCACATGCCTAGTTCTATTTTGTATAACATGCAGCTATGTAATGTTTTTACAGATCCAGAAATTCTGTCATCAAAGTTTATTCAGTAGAGCTGCTATGACTCCATTATGTACAGCTATCTGTATAAATGAAAACATATTAGTAAGGACATGGCTTGCAGATGAAATTCAAATAAATCTTGAGTGATTACCCGATTTTAAAGACAACACTCTGTACGTAGTACATTCTCCCATTTCTCCTCCATAAGTTACAGTATGTCAGTGCTAAGCCACTGCAGAGCTCTGCAGCACTGTGTGGGGGTGGGGATGTCATTGAAAGAAGCATGAGGGACAAAACTGCAGGCAGCAAACGCTACACTGTTTAACACAGGAACACAACCTACTAAAACACTAGGACTGTAACAGTTCTAATATCGTCAACATACCAGTCCTTTGCAAAAAAAAAAAAGAAAAAAAAGGCTGTTACTTTGGATCTCTAAGATTATTTTTAATGGAAATGACAAGAGTAACACACAGTGAGATTTAAGCCTGATTACACAACAGTCAAAGAATTAATTTAATCCATTTAGATTCTGTCATCATGAGTGTCATCACTCCTGCCACAGACTCTTGTGATTTCTACCATCATGTCACTGCAATGAGCAGACAGAAGTAGCCCAAAGGGAATGCAAATCTTTAAGGTTTTACTTCACAAATTAAATCGAATTAATGTATCCACTACTATGCACTTTTCGAGACCAAAATTATTTTCCAACATTTCTTACCATTTTCTGAGCATAAGCCAAATTTCTCTTTTCTAATCAAAAAAATATGTATTCCTGTGCAATAAACTGGTATGCTACACCACTAAACAGAAATGCAATTAAAACTGTCAGGCATCTAATTGAATGGGGCTGTACATGCTAATGGACCTTATCCATTACCAGAAGTGCATCATAGGAGCAGCCAGTATTACCGGAAGCTGAACAATGGGTGACTCTGGCTGGAAATTTCCCAGGTGGGATGCAACAGAGGGGGAGTTTTGTTGTGAAGAGATTTCATAAAAATAACATAAGTGGAAAAAAAAAGTGCTGAATGTAAACTGCCTGAAAATACTGAATAGTAATGGGTGAACTGTAAATGTTTGTCTGTCCATGTGAATTTGTTAATATTGCGATGATTATTTTATTTGATGCATTCCCTAAGACAATTTTGTCCAAAGAAAAACAATAAAGGATAATCCAATCTAAAATTATGGACTTGGTCCTGTTATTCTGCATGCTTCTTAAGTGTTGCTTATCTACCTGTCACAGTGCTGCACAGCAGGGTTCCTCCCCCCACTCCCATATTTTGGTGTCAACCAGAGTCTGGCCTTCCACCAAAGGAAAATCACCAGGAAATTTGGGGGAGGGTGTTAATGTGGGTATACGTAAAGGAGCCACATTGTGCATTATCTTGATCCTAAAACTGAGGAGTGTCCCTTAGGCTGGGATAGTGCACACAGTCGCAGACACCATGGACAATTAGTAGTTCTTATTTAATTATTTTCTAGTCCAGTGGGAGGACACATAGTTAGTGCCTTCATCAGCAAATTGACAATCATATTTATGTCACTGAAACCCAAACACACTTTTGTATACTCACAGATGAATCAAGCATAACACTTGCGTTAGTGGATTGGATATTTAGATTATCGACAATACTCCGACACACGACATTGAGAATAGCTGTGCTTTAGGACCAACTCAACCAATTATCGAGGAAGAGAAAGCGCACCATTGTCTTCAGGGATCCTTTTGCTGGCAAATGAACAGTTTCACTGTACGATGAACACATCACATCCATAAAAAGTGTATGAACTGAAGTGTTCTGTGTGACCCATCTCTCTGTATGAAAATCTCAACGCCTCTTCTATGAGTAAAAAACATAAATTTAAGTTTAACAGTGCGGTAAGCTAATGGCAATGGGTACCAGTGAATGACTGCAGCTGCAGTAATGCCGCCAACCTTAATCCTCACATTTGTGTTTGTAGGCCAGCGAGCACTGACTGAAGGCCAGCTTAAATACTAACAGTGAAAGCAGCTCAGATTCAGCCTGATAACAGTTTCCTATCAACATTTAGCTGCTCAGTTTAAATGAACTCTGAATAATTTACCATTTTTTCTGTTCAGGGTAGCTAATCACGTCTGAATAGTGTGCATGTATTTTAAAGGGAATACTTCTGTCACCTCATTTATCAAACATCAGTGCATTTAAACACAGACTCATAATGATGGGACCTTCATTACAGTGACTGCAGCTTTATTTCCGCAAGGACCGGTCACAGCTTCCTTCCAGGTTCCTCTGAAACAGTACGCACTCCAGCACGTCGGCACCGTTTGAAACAAACGTACCTCAGCCACAGAGATCAATCACAAGTATTTTGAACTGGAATCATCGACACACAATCACAAACTGGACATGCTATTCCGCTTGTACCCTCAGTTAAACGTGTTATAAAATGTTTAAATACGCAGGGACGAATGGTGTAACAAATTGTTACGATTAACATGTAAATTTGTGTAAATACTCTGTTATGAAAACATTTTTACCTCATACCTGAGATGACCACCACTATAAGGACTGCTAGCTAGGTAGCATTAGCCGTATGTTTCGGCCACATCCTCGGCCTCAATCTGGCCTAATTTCCTGCCCGCTGTTTAAACGATAAACTTATTACCCTCTTTTTACCCAGCCAGTACTGTGAACCTTTACCTTAGTACCTAAACATTACGCTGTCCATCTCTACGATGGGCCCATGCAGTCTTTGAAATAATAACTTAACCAAGCGCTTGTTTTGCTTTTATTCTGCTCGTTAACCCGCTAACCGCGAGTAACTAGTTAACTCTGGGGTTTCACCATCTTAATAACGAAAAGATATTTCTTCCTCTTTACAGCAACAAAATCACCAATAAAGAAACTTAAATTTGCTTTATGAACAACCCGAAGAGTTAGATTTACACACCGGTCTAACCTTAGGCACCCTGCCTGTTCCGCTAGCCAACTACTGTCCTCCCCAATTAGCCTGTGAGCTAACAAACTGAGCTAACCTTAGCGGATGCTGCTACTGCTGCTGAATGAGAATGATAATGTAAATTCCAATCCGTGTTAGGGATACACAGCATAGAGTATAGCGACAACAGTTAGACCTAAACACTAACCATAAGTATATATTAATAAAAAGAATAAGAGTTTCTCATACCGTATCCTCTATTTGTGTCTTTACGCCGGGCGTTGGCAGCTCCGCGCTAGGGGCTTCCCAGTCAACAGAACAGGGACACGTTGCGTTGCGTAGTGTCTCACGACGTAATTACGTTAATCAATATGAGTATAGTCAGTTTAATTTTCTGACACCAAAAATAAATAGGTATCATCACTGCTACAGTCAAGCAGCATGTGGTTTCACTAAATTAAGAACATGATTTTCTACATTGTGTAAAATAAACATCAACAAGTACTGCATTCTTTAAATTGTTGTTTATACTTAGACTCCCCCCGTATCTAGTAATGCTAATAAAAAATGAACAAGTTATACATAACTTTCAAAATAGGTGATCAAAAGGCTTCAATATTGATAATCTGGGCAGATGCATGAATTCTGCCCTCCTCCCTTTTTTCTTTTTACCAAATCTGCTTTCATACTGTGATGTTTAACTTTTCGATGCTGTGCAAGACAGTACACTACTATTCCTTTATGTCACAACACTTAAAAAGATCCCACTACAAAACACAGACTTGTTAAAGGTAAATGTGCTACTGTACTGTATCTGACCTACATAAGTGAACTGCAATGGTGCTGTCTGCCACTAGATGGCAGTAGAGTCCAATGACCCCAAAACACATCCAGACAGAAACACTTAACAGAGAACAGCTTTAAGAAAAAAAAAACTTTATTCCCCAAACACATCCATCTGGTAGAAAGAAACGATTACAATATTCATGTCATATAAACACAAACACTTAAACTTTGAAGAAAAACAATTCCTTTAACAAAAGGTAAAGTTTGTAGATGTCTCCATTCTCCCTAGTTGGACACACTCTGCAGCAACGTAATGTTGTCTCCTTTCAACATGATCCTCCCTAGGGAAAACAGAGAAAAGAATGAGGGAGAAACCAAAGTGGAGGTAGAATAGAACAGCCAGATGATGGATAAAAGTGTCAGTTCAGTTTCAGACAAAGCATGGTACCCCCACCAGTGCTGGGTAAAGATAATGGGAAATCTAATGTGAGTGTACAGTGGGATCAGTATCAAAAGGTCATCATGGAACAACAAATCATTCCTCACCAACCACCTGAATCTGTTCTCACTACATCAAAAAAAAAAAAAGTGCAACTGTTTGACTTCATTTCAAACCCAATTCTGAAAAAGTTGGGATGCTGTGTAAATGCAAATCCACCAAATCAATATTGGATGCCAGTTTTTAATGTCTGCATTAAAAACAGGCATGGTTCTGTCATGGAAATCACTGCATGGGCTCAGGAAAACTCACATAAATCACTGAACAGACTTCACCATGCCATCAACAACATGCAATGAAGAAGCCATATGTGAACATGATCTAGAAACGCTGCTGTCTTCTCTGAGCCAAAGCTCATTTAAAATGGATTGAGACAAAGTGGAAAACTGTTCACTCGTCAGATGAATCAAAATTCTTTCTGGAAAACATGGGCACTGTGGCCTCCGGACTAAAGACCAGAGGGACCATCTGGCTTGTTATCAATGCTCAGTTCAAAAGTCTGCATCTCTGATGGAACTGGCAGCTTGCACATCTGGAAAGGCACCATCAATGCTGAAAGGTATATGCAGACTTTAGAGTAACATATGCTCCAATCTAGATGGCTTTTTCCAAAGAAGGCTGTACATATTTCAGCAAAACTACGCTAAACCACATACTGCATCTATTCCAACAGAATGGCTTCATAGTAGAAAAGTCAGAGTGCTGAACTGGCCATCACTCCAGACCAACTGAAAGCATTTGACACGTCATGAAATGAAAAACACAACAAAGATGACCCAGGACTGTTGAGCAGTTCACAGAGGTCCCCAACACCCCGGGCCGCAGACCAGTACCAGTCTGTGGGTCATTTGGTACTGGGCCGCAATGAAATGATGCTTTGTCCAGAGATTCATAGATCTTATTTTAATACTTAACTTTTCTGTGTTGTTAGCTCATACAGAATTCCTTTCAGTGTCCCTTTGAAGTGTTGGATAAACATTTTTTTTAACAGTGTTTATAAATTAAAACTTATGCATTAGTGTGGAAAAGCAACAAAGTCTTTCAGCACTTTGAGGGAGATAGGATCACATTGTTACTTTGAAACCAGTCTAACACTGGATTAGACTAATGTGTGAGTCCTTTTTTGGTCCTTTCCTTTAAAAGAAAAACATTTAAATACAGTATAAGAAACTGACCATTAGGATTTTAAAAAATTATCCTGATGACTGGAGAACATATTTTATTGTGTAGACATGACAGCCAGACATCATGAAAAACATTTCATCAGCACACATCACCTGAGCAAGATGAGATAGCTTAAAAAAATGCAGTGTCATCTTACCTAGTGGCTTTCTGTTCTTAGTCTTCATGTGGACTTCCTCAGCATCGTCTAGAACCAGATTCATGTACTCATCGAAACCCTAAGAGAACACGAGAACACAAAGTCATAATTACTTTAACTAGAACTTGTGCAGGGTCGATTTCACAGAGTTCATGGTTAGAGGAAACTGTGCACAAATTAGACCAATTCAAGAAAGACTGACTAATTTTAAGCCCCCTAAGACCTACTGTTCCCATAGTAACAGTATGTGACAAAAGTTTGCTCCTACTGAGAGCTCACTTTCATCTGGACAGCAACTGCCTCATGGTGAGGATCACCTTCTTTTGATTTTTTAAGTGCATTTAGCACAAAAGTGTAGATCAGTGGTTCCCAAAGTGTGGGCCGCAGTATTAACAGAAATTCTGTTTGAAATTACTCACAAGTATGCTTAGTTACATATTTATATAAATGTATTTATTTAAAAGGTGAATTAACACTTTTAATAGGAGGTGGTTAGTTTGTGATATTACTCATTACTCTGACCTAAATTTACTGCTCTTGTATTGACATTTGTGTCCCAGAGGCTGTTTACAAAAAGAGGAGAAGACCATTTCCTGAGGAAGCTGGAGATTTTCTATCAGTCCGTTGTGGTGAGTGCAGTGTACTTTGCTGTGGTCTGCAAGTTATTCATGATGGATAAGCCTGACCACCCTCTACACCACCTACAGCAGCAGAGCACCTTCTCTAACAGACTGATGGACAGATACAGGAAAACTTTGATATCACATGCTATCACCATCAGTTATTATGCATCAGTTATTATTTTCTCATTTCAACTACTATAAGAAAATAATTTCCCAAATGTGGGATAACCAAATAATTGGTTTTCCAGCTGCATAAACTTGTATTCATGTAAACTTTATCAATACACTGGCAGGTGGCTTTATGTGAGATTTGATGGTTATTGTCACTGACACCGTGCAAATTACTATGCAAGGGTACATGTTCTATTTCAGCTTTCTCACTAAAATCAGGGAAGTTCCCAGTGACTAATTTATTAGTTATTTAAAAATTGACTAGTTGACTAGTCTAAAAGACAGAAAATACTCATAACTGAAGTAAAACAGTGGCCAAACAAATCTTTTCTGTGTATTTTAAGTGCTACATGAAACCACTAATCAAATTCCTCATTAATTAAATCATATTTTAAACATGCAGCACTGCGAATGGTTGGTTAACCTTAGCATGCTAGTGTGCACATCATGGCATCGTAAAAATCTTTGAATTGGCCGTTGTACGTTAATAAAATAATACGTTTCAACAAGTATTTCTGACAGCCTAGCATGGGAAGCACGACATTAAATGAAAAGTTAAGTTTTAAAGTTGATAAAAGCCAAACGAGTGAAAATTATCACATGAGCATTCCTGTACTCAAACATTAAAAAAGCCATTTTACACATCTTGCTGAAGGAGAGCAGCTCATAATGTAAATCTGAGGCGATCAAGGAGAAGTGACAAAAGGCCTTTACTCTGAATAGGAAATTGACTCCCTAACAGCTGGCAGAGCCATGTTCATAAAGACACATGAACAGAATATTAAGTATTATATTAAATTTATCTCAGCTGAATATCCGGACATGTGAGAGGTCTGAGCCACTCATGAACTTTGCTCAGATTTAAATGATAATTTGAAGTTAGCTGGTACACACTTTTATTCCTGAATGAGACAAAGTGTATCCTACAGGACAAATGAATAATTAAAAAGATGCATTTCTGAGTCATCGTGTAAAATTACGTGGAAAAAAAATAAAAAGGTAAAGCAAATCTGATTGCCTGCACGCTTGCTTGTGTCTGTGGGCACACACTCAGTACAAACTTCACACTGACCATGAACATCACACTTGAAAAACTGACGGAGAACATGAAGACAGACAGGACAGATGTTACTTACAATAATGCAGCCTTCTATCCGCATGTTGACCTGTTCATACAACCAGACTTGGATCCGTGAGCGCTGGCAATGAGAGGAAGAATAAATGGAATAAAGTTTCATCTTCAAAATCACCACAGAACCAAACAAATTAGGATACACAAAAAAAAAAAGTGAGAGGCTACTTACATTTTGCAGGTACCTGAAAATGAGGTTCTGACAACCACAGTCAAGGAACAACATTCAACAGCAAACATGTGCATAGACACAAGCTCAACATGTTTAGAGTTAAAATGTCTGCATTTATTGTTAATGTCTGTCCATATCTCCCATCCTAAACCTTTCAGAAAACAAGCAGCAGACTAGGTTACTGGAAAAATTAATTAAATCTCAAAGACTTTGGGCCAGGGTTCTTCCTGGCTTAAAATGGGCCTCTGAGGCTGAATACGCACCTAACCATTGGTCCACATACAGTGAAGGCAAAGTCTACCCACTTTCTGTTACTTTTGGTCATTCTGTAAACGAAATTATTTTAAACCATGAATTTAAAAATGGTTATTTCTTTTTTTTAGTCAATGTCAGGATAGTTGTACTTTGGTGGAAGACCAAAACCTAAAACCCTGTCGTTATTTAAGGTCATTTTCATGCTTTATATAACCAATTTAGGCAATAATTTAAGTAGCTGGCATGCTTTTGGACCATAAATTCTCAAAAGACCACTTAAAAATATAAGCTACTTTGGATCCACTGCAAATGCAAGTCGCAATTAATTCTATTAATCTCTACTATTTTTTTTAAACACTTGAGATGCTGAAAGTAATCAATGTTTGTCAACAAATAATTGGCAAAATAGTTGTGTTAACTACTTAATCCCGTACCTTATTCACAATGCCACATTAATTACACTTTGGTATTAACTATCATCGGTCGACACGCCTAAAACCCTATACCGGTATTATGTGGAGCGGTTTAGCTCTAACACGGACGTAGACAGGGCCTGGAGCTATCCGTCTTACCGTCTATGCACTGGTTCACTGACTGAATTTCAATAAAGCACAACTGTCTGTAAACTCATTTCACATCCGCGCGACTTCTCTATGTGAGATGGGTCTTCATAACACCCCACGTGCATCTAAAGCTCATTTATTCATATGCGTGCCTGCGAATGTTTATGAATGAAAACGCGTTAGCCTAGCTGCTAAGCTATTGTAGCAATCGATTGAACCGCGCAGCGTCTTACTGCGATAAAAAGGATACAATGGGCTGCACCATGACCTTCTGGACCTTCTGTCCTTGTCCTCTGTACGCCATCCTTCCAACAAAATACCAGCCGTAGATATATGCTGAAAAAATTTGCACTTTTTTCGAAAACAAAATGCACTCAAACGAAACACTCACGTTGAGTTCTCTTCAATGGCGGGTTTCCTTCCGCGTGCCCTGCCAGTACCAGTACAGAGGTCTCGTGATGTAAAGCAGCGCCCCTATGGGTAGGAGGCCACTACTGCACCCACTTGATAGTATTACAAGAGAGCGCATCTTCTTTCGGCTGGTCTCTTTAGCTTTCTCTATGGTCTTCCTCTTTTCCTCCTTCCATCTTCAGCATCTTTTGCCCACTATCCCTCCTCAGCACATGTCCAAACCATCTCAGCCTTGCCTCTCTAACTTTTCCTCCAAACCACTTCATGTGTAAATGAGTATACCCTTCTGGTATACTCATTTATGATCCTGTCCCTGAAAACATTAACATTTTCAGCTCTGCCACCTCCAGTTCAGCCTCCTGTCTTTTTGTTGCTGCCACTGTCTCCAAACCATACATAATAGCAGGTCTCGCTGCCATCTAGTAAACCTTCACCTTCACGCTTGCTGCACACGCCACCCTGCCTGCACTCTCGTCTTCACCTCTTTTGTGTACTGTCTATTACTTTGGATGGTTGCTCCCAGGTAATTTAAACTTCACCTTTCTACCTGTCTCCTTCTCATTCACACACTTATTCTGTCTTGCTTGTACTTACTCTCATTCCTTTTCTCTCGAGTGCATGCCTCCACAAAGTCACAGTGCAGCTCCTGCTGACCTTCTCTATACTTCTCCATCAACACTCTCAAAACGAGCATCGCATCTGGAGTGCTCTTTCTCGGCATGAAGCCATACTGCTGCTCACTGATCATCACCTCTCTTCTTAGCCTAGCTTCAACAACTCTCCCCATAGCTTCATGGTATGGCTCATCCATTTTATCCATCTGTAGTTACTCTCTGCACATCTCTCTTGTTAATAACATTTATTATAATAACAATTATTGTTGTTACTATTACCATAATTAGTAGTAATAATAGTATTACATCACCAGTTGAAATGTTAAACCCACACCAAGATCAAAGCAATGTTAAGTAATAGTGTTGATATACAGTATAGTCTTATTTATTGGTCAGCCATGAACTGATTAACCAGAGGTGGGAAGTACTGAAGTACAGCTGCTGCATTTACTTTAATTTTCAGGTATCTGTACTTTCAGTATTTATTTTTCTGACAACTTTTTACTTCTACTCCCTACACTTTAACACAAATATCTGTGCTTTCTAGTGCTTACATTTTCAAAGAGGCTCATTACTTTAGGTTAAAGACATTTGATGGGAGTAATTATTTCCCATCACTGCGCGCCTTCAAACACCAAACTGATCTCGCCTGAAAAAGACATTTGTAATATTAATGAGACCTTTTACCTGGATAAACAAATGATATCTTTGCCAAAATCTGGTTGCAGCTTCTACCTTGTGACGGGAATGTTCTTTAAGGCTCAAAATTACTTAATAAAGTTGTGGCCGGGTACTGCAGGATCTAACTAGCACTACAGAAGAGGTTCACACACAAAGTAACTTTGGCAGGTCATTTCAAATGCAATATTTCTAACAGATCGACCAGTATCAGCAAACTCACAAACTTGTTTCTGTGCAGTTTGCCACACAGTGTGCCCAACAGCAGCTAAAGGTCCAGCTGTATTTCCCAGGGAGAGAAAAGAATGAGAGAGAACTTCACTCAGAGAAGAGAAACAGATGTAAGAAAGTTTTAAAAGGTTCAGTGATTTAAACTGGAAATTTAAATCTTACATGTCCAAATCCATTTTAGAGATTTGAACAGATACATGTGATTTTTTTTTCACTGTGAAATGTAATGTAAAACAAACTGTATACTAACTTTGTGTTATATGGCGGTTGCATGAAAATACAGGGCAGTTTATTGCAGGCTACACTGGTTAGTTTGCTGTAGTCAGTGCAGGGTTACATCAAGGGTTGCAGGGATCAAATTTAATTTAAGGTGATGATGTTGATTGGGTTCACTCACTCGATTACACCTTTTTAAATGCTAACTTTATACCGGTGCAGGAGTCAGAAATCAGCTATGACATTATCCACAAAGAAAATCCACAAGGAGCAGCAGCACAGCTCAGCTGATCCCAGCCTGTACACAAAAGCTAATGGAGCTCCCAACAGAAATCATGGTGACTTATTTCTAAGTGATTCTTTTCCCGCTTTCCATAACTACAGCTGATCTTCGGTTGCCCATCCACAGTGTAGGCAACAGCAAACAGAGATGTTTTTTATTTCCTTTGTTTTTACATCACAGATCTTCAAGCTGAATACATTCTTTAGAATCAGAATTTATGTTGAAATAAAATTATTATTTTATTATGGTATTAATATGACATGAGGTTCAGTTAGCTTGGGGAAAAAAGCTGGTAGAAAAATCCTTCAGAGAGCTACTTTTACTTCTATACTGTACATTTCAGAGCCTGTGCTTTTTCACTTTTACTTGAGTGAAGAAGTTGAATCAGTACTTCAACCTTTACCAGAGTGTATTTTTTTTTTTTAAACATCGTTATCTGTACTTCTATTCAAGTGACAAACGTGTGTAATTTTGCCAGTGCTGCAATTAACCATCAGGTGGTGCCATGGGAAAACAAACCCATTCTGCCACCGATGAACAGCCCCATCTGCTCGGTGCCGTTTCTGCTCTGGTGTTGATATCATCTATGTGTGCGCTCGTTTAGAATTGAGTCACACATTTTAAAGAGGATGCAAATGAATCCACTACCTGCCATATGCAGGAGCCTAGCATGATGATCTCTGTAGGAGAGATTTAAGGCTTTACTTAAACTAGTAAATAGCAACTGGGAGCAAATATTTTTGTGTCTTTTTATTTTTTTATTACTAATCTTAAATTTCAACTAGACTGCAATTTCTTTGAGAACGCACTCTGGTGCTATAGTAATGTTTTTATGCTTAAGGGTAATTACGGTAAATTTCTGTGTTTAAAAATATTTTAAATGCTTCCAAAATTATTAGAATGTGAAGAAAGAGCCGCTCTGACTTTATGTCCAAACTGTCTCTGCATCGTGTTGAAGAGCACACAGAAGAAACTGAATTGGTCTCAGGCCGTACGTTCGTGTCAGTGCGATCTTTATTTCACCACACAAGTGATTAAGAGCACATTCTCATTTACAATCAATATAAATAAATTATTAGAAATTAACAATTTCAAGTAGATCTAATTTTCCAAGAAAAAGTACAAAAAGTACCTTTAAGTTTGCATACAGCATCCACTCCTAAAACTGGCCTCCAGAGGGAGCTCCAACACATCTGATATTCCAGCAAGCGGCACAACTTTCAGCTGTTCAAACATTTTCAGAACTGATTGGTTAACGAGTAATAGCAGTTCTGTTGGACCGCCGAGAGATCCTGGACTATTTTGTTTCTTACGCAAATGCCTTATAATTTTGTCTTGCAGTAACTAATTTTTAATGATTCTCACACATAAAGAGTCTTTAATCTCTGAAATCACCATAGTCAGAAGACATCATCTGTTTTTAGTCCAAGAAGAAAGCCTTTAAGCTGCTGACAGATCCACGGTGACAATCAGCCTGCTTCGAACCATAACTGGCCAAGGCATTCCCTCTGATATATATATAGATGACATTATATAAAGCAGGATTGGCCATTTCTCTGTTGTGCACAATATACCTGTAACATGATGAGCTGAGTCAGGAAGGCCAGCCTTGAGTGTGCAGTTAACAATAGTATTAATAACATACAACACAGTCTTGCCCCCCGTACCACTCTGCCTAGAAGAGAAAGTGTGACGGAAATTAGCAGCCGAGGACAGACAGGAGTCCGCAAGTGGGGAGAAAGAAAAGACGCAAGGAGCCTCGGTGGCGCAGGCTGAGGTGTCGCCTTTCAGGGTAGGGACCCCTCAGTCTGTATCTTAAAAGGCAAGGGGGCTGCTGCGGCTCGTGGTGGTGTGCGTCCCTCATCTGGCATCGCTGTCAAGTGCCACATGCTTTGTGTCTACTATGAGCGCAGGAATGGCCCGGCTGACTCTCAATGCCACATGCCTGCTCACATTCTCAAGGAAGACTGAGGGAAGGGAGACGCTGCAGACGCTGCAGACGCTGGCACTCAAGCCACAGAGGCCCTGGAGTCAAAATAACAGTGATGGAGGCCTGCATGCAGACATGCAGAGAATGGGTGGCTTCAAACTGCTGCCATGACCTTTGTCACAGTCACAGTCATTTGGGCATCTTCTGACATTGTTCTCATTATTATAACATCTACAAGGATTAAAAACATTACAGGACAGAAGTATAAAAAGAGTAGGAACAGCACAAGACTGAAAACAATAATACTGGACCCGCTAAGTCACTGATGAACAACACAATAGGACTGGAATATGCTATAAATAGGAAAGTTACATATACACACACACACACACACACACACACACACACACCCAAACAGGATATTCTGCCACCACTTGCTGTGTTTGTTTTCTATCTTTTCCCATTTCCACGCCTGTCTTTCCTACCTTCTCTTTCCCCGTCTGACCTGGCCAAAAAAAAAATTGCCCGGGTTAGATCAACCTCCTTTCTACATCACTTCCTGGTGGTGATTGTTCTGAGAGGAAGGGAAGGCAGACGGGATGGGGAAGGAAGGGGGGGTGGGGTTCGGGGTTCGGTAGTGGTTCTTTGTTTTCCTCGCTGCTCACCTGCCTGACCCCTGCCTCCACCACTGTGCCACCTGACAGGTTTGACCCCTGCAGGCCTGGTAGAGTCAGTTACTGGCTGTCTGTTTCCTGCCTCTCTGACTGACAGGATGTTCACAATGCACTTGGATCACAGTTGAAACAAGACTGGAAGTCTGAGCTGACAATGTTGTTTTTCTAAATATTGTCACATGCAGTTTGATTACATATTTATAAAGTAGGGATGTTTGTACTTAATCGAAATTAAAGGTTATGTTTAAAGCTGCTGCTTTTTGCTTTGAAGGATAGTAAGTGCTGGCAGTGATGCACCAACAGATTCCCCACAGATGTCTGTTTTGTTATCCTACCTTTACAGGGATTGTGTTGAGTTCTCTGCTTTACTGGCTGGTAGCCTAAATCTGGGAATACACTGTGCAAGTATGGGCTCTTGTCCCAGATTAAAGATGATCAATCTGAAGCAATTATGGTAAGATATCTGTCATTGCACACGTTGCACAGTGAAACTAGTTCAAAGGCCAAAACAACCTGGGGCAAAATTCAGATGATGTCAGGAATTTCAGACATTATGATTGCTGCTGCAGCCACGTGTAAAAAGAAAAGAGTGTGAAAAACCAAGTACACCCTTACTGCTTCCATAAGAATTAAGGCGGTAAGTAGCAACCAGGTGCTGCTAATCAAATGCACTGTATTAATTGATCGTCAGCGAGTGTGAGCGCCTCTATAAAAGCAGAGGCTTTGGCAGTTTGCTGGTCTGGAGCGTTCATGGGTGTGTTAACACAATGCCACAATCTTTCCAGGAGTGGATGTCCCAGCGAGTTCACCCTAAGGTCAGTCCGTGTACTGCTTAAAGAAATAGCAAATACACCTCAGACTCTACCGGTCTCAGTTAGCAGGTGAAATGTTAAAGTTCAAGACAGCAAAATTATAAAAAGACTGAACACGTCTGGCCTGTTTGGAAGGGTTGCCAAACAAGCAATACTCCTCCACGGTGGAGGAGGGAAAAAACCTCTTCTTTCTAAAAAGAACATGGCAGCATGGCAGCATGGCTTAGCTTTGCAAAGCTGCATCTGCAAGACTACTGATACTATTTCCTTTGGAGAGATGAGAACAAAGTGGAGCTGTCTGGCAATAATGCACAGCACCACATTTGGTGAAAGGCAAACAGCATATAGCGCAAACACCTCGCACCAACTGCTATGCACGGTGGAGTGGTGATGATTTGGGTTTGTTTTGAAGCCATGGGACTTGGGGACCTTGCAGTCATTGAGGTGATCATGAACCCTCTGTATACCAGAGCATTCTGCAGTGAAATGGGAAGTCATCTGTCCAATAGCTAAAGCGTGGCTGAAATTGGGTCATGCAACAAGATAATGATCCCAAACAGACAGCAGATTTGCAACAGAATGGCTGAAAAACAAATCAAGGTGTTGCAATGGTCCAGTCAAAGTCCAGACCTCAGTCCGATTAAAATGCTATGGTGGGACCTGAGTGCTGTGCATAAAGCAGTACCCACAAACCTCAGTGAACTGAAGCAATGTTGTCATTGCTGCTAAAAGTGGTTCTACAAGCTACTGAATCCTGTGGTGTGCTCTTTTTCACGTGACTGTATGGCTTACAACTACTAACCAAGCAAAAGGAATGCTGGTTGAGATGACACTGTCATGTTGTTTAACACAATTTATTGACATTGTTTTGTTGTCCAAAGAAGAAAATCCAGTTGAGCTTGTTTATGTGACGTGTCTTCCACTGGTAAACATACCAGGATAAAGCAGGATATAGCGTGGACAGAAACCGCGGAGGAATCACAGCCTTGTGTCGTAGCCTGCAGTCTGCACACGTCAAAGCTGATGTCATGTCCAGGTTTATTAGATCAATATCACAGAGAGTGGAATAAACTTGGAAGAAATCTGAAATCTCAGTCTGTGGCCCAGATTAGCTCACCTTTGGCCTCGCCCATTTGTCTTTTAACAACAGTTAGTAACGTAGACTCAACCTTATAAAAAATAAGACTGAGTCTAAAATCTAATTAAAAAAAAAACTTCAGTGATGTAACTCGAGAGTGACATCAGGGAGTGAAACAGCACATCTCCAGCTACAGCCTAGTACAGACAGTATTCACTGTTAGGCACCTGTGTTTCCACACGTTTAATTCTTGGGGCACACTAGAGTCATTATATTCAGTTACTACTGTTCTGCATTGTTATAATGAAAGTGCTACTAAGGGTCAGTGAACTACCTGAGCTCAAGTCCAAGAACTTGCTATTGATCATAATTGTGCATCATCAGCAAACTGCATTGCAGTTGTTTTTAATTTTTCATTCATCTCTTTATGACAGTTTATGTGTAAACAACCTGGAAAGTGTCCTTTGAGAGATTGTTAAAACTTGACTTGATTTTTGATGTTTGACAGCATGTCTCAGAAATAACAGTAAAAACAGTAAATGCAGTCACTTTTGACAGCCCCATAGTATCTGTAGCCTGTAAACTATGTATTCCTTCAAATCCCATGATGCAGTGCTCACTTTTTCAAAAACATAATTTGCAGATGTTGCAGTCATATTATGTAGTTCCGCGGTGCAGCCTCCAAACAGTGAAGTCAGTCTTACTTCACTACAGTGGCCCGAACTAACTACTCTGATACAAATAAAGAATGATTGATTGAAAGACATTCTGTTTGCTGCTGTCTGCTCATCACTCTATTTTTGCATTTTTGCTTTGTGTCCCCCTTGTTTTTGTGTAATAATAATAATAATAATAATAATAATAATAATAATAATAATACAATTAATTTATAAAGCACTTTTAAAAAGTTGGATATAGCTCTTTTTTTGTTTTATCTTTTTAAGTATAAAAATGTATTGTATGCAATAAAACATGGATCTATAATTTTAGTATTTTAGTGTTTTACTGTTAAAAGAAAATAGAAGTAGATCAGTGTCTATTGTAGTTTCTTATTTTAATTTGTAAACTTTGTTCATTTTTTGCCTTAAAGATTGTCATTAATACTTTAAGTGATAAAAATCAATAAATATAAAACTGCTTTTTTAAATTCAGAAAACCTGCAGATGTTATATCTAAATGTGAGGATCTGGTTATTGTGGACATTTATCGTCACAGTAACAGCGTTACAAACATCGGTAGCTGTAAACACTCATAAAAACATTAGAAATACATACGCTGGTTTGATGCCTGCACCCTAAACATACGTGGATTATTTATTTATTAGAGAAAGTTATGTTATTTTTTGTGCCTAACAGTTTCCCAGTATATATTATTTGCATATTTGAATGTGTGAATGAGATGCATTAACTTAAAGCACTTTATAGAAAGGCGCTTTATGAAGTTCAGTACATTTATTTGTCTTGGTTTACGGCGCAGATCAGTCACATCCAATATGGCGGACATGCTGACGTATCACAGCAGCGGGCCGACCCGCTCAATGCGGCGTCTACATATATATGTCTATGTGTTCAACGACCGGCTGGTAAAAAGTTGTGGGAGGTTGCTGACAGTGGTTGTGAAATGAATTGCTAAATCTCCATTCATGCAGGCCTACAGACCAGTCTGTGACCCTCTGCTCACCACAGGTTGCTTGAGAAAAGTGTGCATTCCACGACTGGTTGGTGAAGGTTGCTAGCAGCTGTTAGTATGAAATTGGTCAGAAGGAGCTATGCGGTGTTCCACCAAAAAACTCCTTGTGATTGCTTTAGTTTACTATTAGGTTCTGTGGTTGCCTTCAAAGTAAAAGTTGCACCTTTTGGAATACGTTGTTTGGAGCTTCAACTTTAAAGGTGAAGCTCTCCCTTCCTGGTTTGCATTGCAAGTTTCACAGTTGCACTACCGCTCAGAGTAGCGTTTACAGATAAGTTGGCATTTTCTATGCAAACTACAGGTGACAGCAGCAATCGGCTAACCTCACAAGGAGGTCAGCACACTTTTTGCAGCCATTTTCATCTAGCAAGAGCCAGCAACCACCAGAGACTGCTTGCCAGTTGAACAGGGAATACACATTTTCCCCTAGCAACCTGAGGTTGCCTGGAGGTCTCCAACCAGTCTCTAGCCAGTGTTTGAGGCCTTACTCAACTATTGAAACATTGTAAAGTTGCCAACAATCATTTGCTTTTTCCTTTCCTCACTGATAATTAAAGTTTAATGACAATAGAGGCATTCTATTCTATTCTATTCTATTCTACTCTATTCTATTCTACTCTATTCTATTCTAAAGGTATAGAACATTATCTAAAGTCTTGTTTTGTTTTGATCAATAGTACATAAGAACTGATTGAAAAAATAGAAAACCAACAAATACTTACATTTGTGCAGCTGGAGCAGATGATTTATTTGTTTATTTATTTATTTATTGCATTTTTCCTTTAAAACAATAATGACTAACGCCCAGTTATTTGTTTTAACTAACCAATTAATCAGCTGGTTTTTTTTAGGTAGAGGAGGTGACATACTGAATATGTTACATTTAGTGGGGGTTAGTGGGGGACCCACTAATGCCCCAGGTCCCAGTAGGAAGTTACTCAGTGCATGGAGAGGCCATGAAGGCTTACAAAGGGAAACTTAAATACAGTGACGCATTCTAGTTTCTAAGGATACAACACTGACATTTATTTATTTGTTTTTTATAACAGTTCAAATCAATAACAATTTTATGATATTCACTCACCCAGATCACCACATTCCAACTACTTTCAACTTCTGTTTTTAGGGCATGTTTATGTCAAATGATGTAACACTCTGCAATGCACTTCACCGCTTAGTGAAGACTTGAAAAACAAATGCACGTAGATACCGACTGGTCACCTAATAGCTCTAATATTCACCAAATAATGGCTTTGAGTCAGTCAGTGATTTTAGTGAAAATTGTGATGGCAGGTCATTTCAACCTATATGTGAACCTTGTACCTGTTCATGCACCCATTCATTCTGTCATGCTTTTCTTTGCAATAGATGGTATCACGCTGGCAGCAGTCAGTAAAGCTCCCACCAAACAAACATAATTTTAGTGACATGTTTATTGGTTTTATTCAAAGTGGACAATCAGTTTGCTTCAGTTTGCACAGGGTTGAGTGACTTGTCACTGCCCTAACCTGTGATGTGGAAATCATTTATAGAAACATGTGGAACCATGTATTTATTTTCTGTGTCCTAATGTTACCAAATATGGACTTGATTAAAGTGAATCATGGTGAATGAAATATCTCTTACTGTACTGCTTCAGTTTAGTGCCTCTTTCTGTCAGCAGATGCTGCAAACCGGGTTACGGCGTGTGGTTTTGCACCACAAAACATATTTGTAAGTACAAAATGGTTCCATAAGCTTTAACCTAATAATCTCCTTTTTCTTTTGAATCTGTCCTCTCTCCTTCATCTGTTTGATTTAATAATCTAAGGAACTACAATTGTCAGGCTGCTGGAACCTTTCTGTAAGCTGCTAAAATGAAAGAAAACTTTATGAGCGCACTGCCACCAACCATTTTAATCATGCAAAGCTGCCACTTTTCACTATATAAGGTGGCCGTACTTGTCAGGAACACAGGGGTGAGGTTCATTGTGGTTTGATGTAGAGAAAAGCTCCACAGCTGCTGAGAATGCAGTAAAATGTCTTCATTGAAAGAAATGGTTCCTCCATATCTGCTGTACTTTAATGTTCAGTGTCACTTCAAAAATGAAAATGCTGCTTACTGAGTTGTCGTGTTTTCATGGATGGCGATTGTTTTTCTTTTTGCATATGTTTAACCATGAACTTTGCAGCTTGAATACAGAGCGCTGCAGTCAGTGACAATAAATAAATTACACCTACCTGGGGATTACCAGACTGGTCACATCAGCCCCACCAGGCCACAGTTCACCAGAAAGAGGAAAAAAAACAGGTTCCCAACTTGTTCACACTTTCGCTATTAAACAATTCATTCAATAGCCACTGCGTCGGACCTGCTCGCATGCTCCTTATCTTGTTTTAACAGCACCGTTGAGATGCACAATACATTTATTTTCCCTCCAATTAACACCGTGAATAATACACAGGTCCGATAAGGGCTTTTTGTTTCTAACAGTGTTTGTGAAACCGGGGAAATGTGGAGGCATTTTTCATTGTGAGCTTGTTTGGCTGTAACTGAATCTGATGTACATGTTGGCCAAAAGCTGCTAAAGAAGTGGCAAGGGGTCAGTGAGCAGAGGCACCGGGGAGCGGGGGGAGGGGTGGGGCTGAGGAAAGTGGGGAGAGAGAAGAGGAAGGAAAACTTCAGCAGCATCGCAAGATATTAATCACTGATTAGATATTAAATAGTATCTGTGTTTGCATGCTGTTCAGTGCAGAAAATATTTGAAGGAACTTTGTAAATGGGATTTATTAGCCTGAAATGCACAACAGTGAGACACACAGTCCTGTGAAAAAAAGGTTTCATAGGACTCTGTGCAGATCTGTGAGAAACTACACTCTGTGATTCAGTAGCTTATAGAACCACCTTTACCGCCAATGACTTGAAGTAAATGTCTTCTGTATGATTTTATCAGTCTCTCATATCATTATGGGGGGATTTCAGTTCATTGAGGTTTGCAGACATTTGTTTCTGCACAGCTCTCTTAAGGTCCCACACAGCATTTCAATCAGGTTCAGGTCTGGACTTTGACTGGGCCATTGCAGAACCTTGATTCTTCTCTTTTTCAGCCATTCTGTTGTAGATTTGCCGGTGAGCTTGGGATCGCTGTCCTGTTGCACGACCCAGTTTATTACATTTGAATTTTTCTGAGCCTTACCTTGCATTGAGCTTGGGGTGAATTTGCTGGGACGTTCACTCTTTGGAACAAGGCATTGTAATAAACACACCTGAATGCTCCAGATTAGCAACCTGCCAAAACAGCTGCTTTTGTAGAGGTGCTCACACTTCCAGATGATTTGATTAGCAGGCCCTGGCTGCTATTTACCCTCCTATCGAAGCAGTAAGGGTATACTGTGAAAACTTTATTTTTTAAATGACTGTAGCAACAATTACACTTATCATTTATAATGCTAATAGAGAATTACATCAACAGAAGTGTGTGCAATCTATTTCTTTTAAATATACAGTGCCCTCCATGATTATTGGAACAAAGACACAATTTTTGTAGAAAGTACAGACTTTCAGCTTTAATTCGAAGGGTTTTATAAAAAAAAAAATTGCATCAACTGTTTAAGAATTACAGCCATTTTATACAGAGGTTGAAAAGTAATGGGACAATTGACAGAACAAATGAAACAGACATAAGATCTACAGTTGATTCAAAGTGTTAAATTTTTTTATTTTATGTAATTTTAAACATGAGGCCCAAAGAGATGTTAGTGCAAGCGAGGCAGGCAGGCCTCAAAAACCCACATAAAGCTGTCAGAGACACAGCCAAGACTGTAGAAGAGGCCAGACCATCAGTCTGATGCACTGATAAAAAGAAGGAATGCACTGAGCAGCTCAGCAGAACCAAAAGGCCTGAAAGACCACAGAAGACAACTAAAGTGGATGATGACAAAATTATTTTCGTGGTTAAGAAAAACAACTTCACAACATCAAACCAAGTACAGAACACTCTAGAGGCGGCAGGTGCATCACTGTCAAAGTCTAGAATCATGAATGGAAATACAGAGGGTTTACAACAAGGTGCAAACCACTGATTATGCTTAAGACCAGGAAGTTGAGGTTAGACTTTGCCAGAAAAAAATCTTAAAGAGCCGGCACAGTTCTGTAAAAAAAAAAAAAAAAAAAAATCATCTTTGGGCAGATGAAATCATGGTTAATTTGTATTAGAATGATGGGAAGACAAAAGTATGGAGAAAGAGAGAAACAGCTGGTGAGCCAAAGCACATCACATCTCTAACATGGTGGAGGCAACGTTATATCATGGGTATGTATGACTGCAAGAGGAAACGGGCCACTAATATTTATTGATGATGTGACTGCTGATAGAAGCAGCTGGATGAACTGTGAAGTGTACAGGCCTATACTCTCTGCTCAGATTCAGCCAAATGTTGCAAAGGTTCGCAGTGCAGATGGAAAATGACCCAAAGCATACTGGAAAAGCAATCCAAGAGTTTCTCAGGGTCAAGAAATGGGATATTCTTCAATGACCAAGTCAGACATCTGATCTCAGCCCAACAGAGCGTGCTTTTCAGTTATTAAATACAAAATTGAATGCAGAGAGACCCACAAACAAGCAGCAACTGACGGTGGCTGCAGTAAAGGCCTAGTGGAGCAACGCAGGGAGGAAACACAACATTTGGTGATGTCCATGGGTTCAAGAACTTCAGGCAGACGTTGGCTGCAAAGTGTTTTCATCCAAGTATTTAAAAGAGTCTTTTTATTTAAATTTATGGTAGTTTGTCCCATTAATTTTGAACCTCTGAAAAGGGGGACTGTGTATAAAAATGGCTGTAAATCTTACTTTACCCCACTTTGTTAGGCGCACCTGTTGAACTGCTCATTACCTCAAATATCTAATCAGAGCAGCATGGCAGCGATTCAATGCATTTAAGCATGTAGACGGAGTTAAAACTGAGCATCAGAATGGGCAAGAAAGGTGATTTAAGTGACTTTGAATGTGGCAATGTTGTTGGTGCCAGACAGGCTGGTCTGAGTATTTTAGAAACTGCTGGGATTTTCCCACACAACCATCTCTAGGGTTTACAGAGAATGGCTCAACAAAGAGACAATATCCAGTTCAGCTCTCTGGGTAAAATTTCCTTGTTGATGTCAGAGGTTAGAGAAGAATGGCCAGACTGCTTCAAGCTGATATGACCGCAACCTTATGTGAAATAACCACTTGTTGCAACCAAGGGATGCAGAAAAGTATCTCTGAATGCACAACACAGCAGAAGACCACACTGGGTGCCGCTCCTGTCAGCTAAGAGCAGGAAAATGAGGCTGCAAATCACATGGGCTCCCAAATTGGACAACAGAAGATTGGAAAAACTTTCCTAGTCTGATGAGTCTCAATTTCTGCTGTGACATTCAGATGGGATCCATTCTGCCTTGTATCAAGGATCAAGCTGCTGCTGGTAGTGTAATGGTGTGTGTGATATTATCTCGGCACACTTTGGGCCACTTAGTACAAAATGTACATCATTTAAATGCCACAGCCTACGCGAGTATTGTTGCTGCCCATCCCTTTATGACCACAGCATACCCATCTTCTGCTGGCTACTTCCACCGTCACAAACCTCATCTAAAACTCATTTTTTAACATCAGTTGACTGTTCTCAATGGGCTCAACAGTCACCAGATCTCAATTCAATAGAGCACCTTTGGGATGTGGTAGAACAGGAGATTCATATCATGGATGCAGCTGAGAAATCTGCAGCATCTGTGTGATGATTTCATGTCAATGTGGACCAAAATCTCTGTTGGATGTTTCTAGCATATTGTTGAATCTATGCCATGGAAAATTAAGGCAGTTCTAAAGGCAAAAGGGGGCCAACTCAGTACTACCAGGGTGTCCATTATACGTCAAATTCTACTGGACTCAAATCCAAAACATTTTGGATCCATGAAAAAAGAGTTAAAGTTTCCAGATCACAGTGAGTCACCGCTTAATTCTCTGAAGTTTAAGTCAACATCTGTGATGATCCTAACCCTATTCTATATAGTGTGAGTCCAATTTTGAGGCCATGGCAATTCAAATTACTGCAAACATCAGTTTTACTAAAGAAAATATTGTTAGCAATATAACTATTGACATGTCATTTATGAAATCGTTATAACCGATATGTCAATTACACTATATTGCCAAAAGTATTCATTCACCCATCCACATGATTGAATTCAGGTGTTCCAATCATTTCCATGATCACAGGTGTATAAACCAAGCACCTAGGCACGCAGACTGCTTCTACAAACATTTGTGAAAGAATGGGTCGCTCTCAGGAGCTCAGTGAATGTGTGGTACCGTGATAGGATGCCACCTGTGCAACAAGTCCCGTCATGAAATTTCCTCACTACTAAATATTCCACAGCGGAATTATAACAAAGTGGAAGCAGTTGGGAACAACAGCAACTCAGCCACGAAGTGGTACTGTAGGCCACATAAAATGATAGAGTGGTGTCAGTGGATGCTGAGGAGCATAGTGTGCAGACGTTACCAGCTTTCTGCAGAGTCAATCACTACAGACCTCCAAACTTCATGTGGCCTTCAGATTAGCTCAAGAACTATGCGTAGAGAGCTTCATGGAATGGATTTACATGGCCGTGCAGCTGCATCCAAGCCTTACATCACCAAGCACAATGCAAAGCATCAGATGCAGTGGTGTAAAGCACGATAACACTGGACTCTACAGCAGTAGAGACATGTTCTCTGGAGCGATGAATCACACTTCTCCATCTGGCAATCCAATGGACGAGTCTGGTTTTGGTGGTTGCCAGGAGAACGGTATTTGTCTGACTGCACTGTGCCAAGAGTAAAGTTTGGTGGAGGGGGGATTATGGTGTGGGGTCGTTTTTCAGAAGTTGGGCTCGGCCCCTTAGTTCCAGTGAAAGGAACTCTTAATGCTTCAGCATACCAAGACATGTGGGACAATTTCATGCTCCCAACTTTGTGGGAACAGTTTGGGGATGGCCCCTTCCTGTTCCAACATGACTGCACACCAGTGCACAAAGCAGGTCCATAAAGACATGGATGAGTGAGTTTGTGTGGAAGAACTTGACTGGCCTGCACAGAGTCCTGACCTCAACCTGATAGAACACATTTGGGATGAATTAGAGTGGAGACTGTGAGCCAGACCTTCTCATCCAACAACATATAGTGCATGTCATGTCACGTAAATGCCTTCCAGTAACTGCAACCACCCATTACATAATGTATAAAGAATAGTTATCAAGTGCAGACTAAGCACCAGAAAAGGAGACAAATTTAACTGCTTTATAGTTACAGGGAAGACAGTTGCAAATGTATGTTTATTTTACATAAAAGCTATTTTATTGTTGTGGCTATAGGAGCAACCGGCATTAAAACTGACAGGCCTGCAGCACCTGTTCGAATTGTTCATTCCGCATTTAGTGGTGAACGGAACAAACGTCGGCAGCAGATAAATTTTTTGTGACTGTTAAGTTACGTGCAAACATGACACTTAAAAGAAACACATACAGAGAAAGATGGCCTTCACAGGAGGATGATGAATACAAAATTTAAAAGAAAAATGTTTTTTATAACATATAGATGTTGTTAATCGCTGCATGTCTGACAGTGTTGATGATGAAATCTGACAGTTTCAAGAGAGGTGGGATTACTTCATTAGTGAGAGTAATGGAAGGCCCATTTGTTCATTTACTTCAAGGCAATTGTTACTTTCCTGGGGTTTCTGTGTGTAACTAAATATTATATTAAATGACCAAAGAACTTCACTGAGTCACTGAGTTGTAATACTAAGGCCTATGAAACAGAACTATGTACAAAATTAAAGATTCATTATTTCTGAGCAGATGATGCCCGAGGTCTAAGTCATCATCGGTGCTGACCCTAACGCTAAACCCTAACTTTATTAGGCCCGAGCAGCGAAAGCGCTGCGAAGGCCTCTTGAAATCGTACTGTTTCTTATTATTATTATTATTATTATTATT
>JAVDPK010002393.1:257483-268708 GCA_034780415.1 Cichlasoma orientale | reverse complement strand
GGAAACCTGGGCTTCTCTGCTTAGGCTGCTGCCCCCGCGACCCGGCCCCGGATAAAGCGGAAGAAAATGGATGGAAAAAAAATGGATGGAAGATTTCCATGGAAGGGGGGGGGGGGGATTTTTCCCTAACCCGTCACTACAGAACAATGATTCCCCCTCAACTGAATGCAGTTTAAATCAAAACTTCAATAATTAAAGCCCTTCATTAATTAATCATGACTGTTAATAATTTCTGACAGAGAGACTAGTCAGAGAGATTAGTCAGGACCTCAAAGTAAATGACAGCCAACACTGTTCTCCACCCACACTGTCACGTTTTTACAGTTAAATTTGCTACACAGCACCTGTCCCCACGAAGCATCCTGAGCGCCATCACAGCAGTTGGGATTTTAGTGCTAGTAAAAGTCTGAAGCCTTTACCGACGTCAAAAACATTTTTCTTGTCAACATTATTAGTTTCCTTGTTTTTTAAGCCCACAAAGGTAAACACGGACCTGGTCTCCATACAACAATTCAATCACTCTGATGTTATTAGCACGTAATCTTGAGCCTTTTGTTGCTCATGGAGTTTTGTGAAGACTCACAGCAAGATTCACTGTGAGAAGAACCATGTAGAACTCAGCTTTAAGATGAGGGGCAGGGAATTTTTCAGCATCAGATTAGTCAGGCCTCTGTCACACTTCTCCTCATGTAGTGATTCATGATCCACACTTGCCTCTTCTCTGTCAGACAAGTCAAATTTGGTGTCTCATTAGGTGATGGATTGTCCATCACTTCTGGACACTGGCCGGATGCTTCAGTGTCAATAAAAGGCTGTTTCTACGCAGACTCAGGATAATGTCCATTGTCGTCATAAACATTTGTCTCTGAAGTAACATGAAGCCCAAGGGCCATCCATGCTTCATATTGTCAGAATCAGGAGCTGCATAAGGATAAAGGCCCCCCCCCCCATGTGATGCCTGCAAGGGCTTTATTTCATCTCAGAGAGCTATTTTATCTTGCTTCCTGTTTTTATCTCCTCATGAAACTGACACCTGCTCACACACACATACACACACACGCACACACATACACACAATGACACACATTGGCAGCAGATCCCAATGAAGTGCCTAAATATGGTGAACAAAAGGTCTGCAGGGGAGTGAAAGGAGAAGCGGAACAAAAAACAAATAAGTAATGAAATTATAACAATACAGAGAGAAGGGGAGATAGAGAGACAGAGAAAGAGAGGGAGAGAGAGCAGGGTTGCCACAATGGCAAGGAACAATCGCGCTGCGTCAATGGAAAAAGAGAGGTGGTGGGGGGGAGAGGGCTATCTGGACAATAGAGCCGGTGACAGGAGCACAATGGCTGCAGTGTTTTCAATTAGACATTATCTCATAGACAGAGTGGCAGGTCTCATTGTGTGAGGGGGCTATTTCAGGGCTGCCTTTGTGTGGGGTAGTGCCATAGCCACCCCCACCTCCTCCCCCCCACCACCACCTCTCTTCGATCCTCAACTCCCTGAATCACCCACCCACCACCACACACCCTCGCCCCTGCAGAGGCCTTGTTATCTTGTGCGCGACTGTGCATGTGTGTGTGTTTTTGTGCATGTGCCTGTGGACAGAGAGCAGGCCTTTTATGCTGCTTGTTATTTGCTTTCCATCAGCGGAGGGCAAAGTGTAACCTGCTATGTAGAGAAGTGGAAATAGAGGGGACAAAAAAAAAAAAAAGCAGAGGCACCAGGGTTATGGGTGTTGGAGTATCCGACCCCGTCTTGGCTGACCTGTAATGTTCAGCTGTGTCTGCCAGCGCCGATCCGAAGCACCCTCCATCCTCTGGAGGCTTTCTGTAGAACATTGTACACGTTGCTATCAACTCAATCGGGTCATTGTGGCCTCCGTATCTCTATAGGGTAATGTTTGCGAAGAGCAGCTCTCGCCTTCTACACGCTTCCGCAGTGTAGTTTTGCTGCATTCAGCGGATGAGGGGTCGGAAAACAGGGTGTTGCGGTGTGCTTGCTTCTCAGAAATAATGCGAACTTTGCTTATCGGATGGGAGCATCTGTAACACGTTGACACGCTCACAAAAAAACGCTTGTTCCGAGTCCTATTCAGCCGCCCCTGTGCGGTTTGCTGTGTGTTGGTATGAGTGTGTGTTGTCCCTTTTTGGAGGTTGGTGAAGAGGCCGTGCGCAGTCTAAACGCACACATAAGCAGATCTGCGCTATCGCTGTGATATTGTGTCAGCTAAGCAGAATAATCTTATGAGGTTTTTCCACTGTTGGTGTTTATCTCAGAGGGTTGTCAGTCAGGGGCCACCCCTCCCTCCCTCCCTCTGGTGTGCATGGTGCATTCCGTATTTAGGGTGGATGTCATGGGTCACATTATTGCAGCTGAGGAGATTTACTTTAAGACTACACTTGCAGCGAAAAGGCAATAGGTTGACTCTCACAATGAAAAGCATGATTATAATTCAAGAATTCTAAGGTCTTTTTAAAAAAACGTACTGACTTGCATTCAACATTCTTATGAAACCTGAAGTTTATCATGAAATTGTGTGAGACGCTTTGATTAAAACAACTGTAAGTGGGCATTTGTTCGTATTCGACACAGAAACAAAGTCAGTGTCCTCGACTGAATGCCACCATTAGCTCACTCGCTTCACTGGAATTGCAACATGTGCACTGATTCCTGAATAATGATCCACAGTATTTTGCTTGGTTACAAGTGCAGGTTGTGTCCTTTCCATCAGTCCCTGGTGACATGACATTTGATTTAACAGCACTTACGAAGTCGTTCACTCGTATAAAAGAAGTTCCCAAGGCTTAAAGAAAAATAAAATAGCTGTTCATCTCTGCGCGTGAACACAGAAATATTGGAAAGTTTTTCATGTAATGAGACTCTCTGGAATCAGTTCAGATATTTGGTCATGAAATACGCAAAATTTCCATTTTCAAAATTTTCCAAAATGTCCATTTCACAATTGTTAATCTTCCATTAACCCTCTGTGGCCCAAGTCATCATAGGTGCTAACCATAACCATACGCTAACCAATTATAGTACCAGTCAAAAGTGTGGACACGCTTTTGGTTGGTACTATAATTGGAGCCAAAAGTGTTGAGAGTGTTTTGGGGGGGAATGTAATAGTTTTGATGTGTTTCAGTTGAAATTATTATTCCCGGATTGCCAAGACTTAGAAGAACAATTATTAAAAGGAAAAAAATGACATAGTCCGGGTTAGGGTTATGATCAACAATAACCTGGACCTCAGAGGGTTAACCCAAACCTGAAACAGGCTGTTACGAAGTTAACCCAAATCAAGAGACTGTGTAAAAATCATTTGCATTAACACTGCTGACAAACTGTGCTAATCAAATCACAATAAAATAATATAAAAGCAAAATTTCAGCATAAATTTTAATATTGCACATTTTAGAGAAACAAATTATTCTATACCATCTCTACACAACAGTGTATTACATAGAAATAATGCAGGAACATATGTAGGACACGAATCCCCATGAATGATAACCTCTAACTCAAATAACATGATGGGCAAGCTTTACCACCCTCTATTAGTTTCTGTAATAAACGAAGTCTTCAGATATAAAACACTGTTATTGGTTATTATGGTTGAGCCTCTCTGGTGGAAATAGTGACCCCAAAATCTCCCCTTTGCAGTGGCTGTAGGCCTACTTCTCTCTTTGGTCCAGTGTCTCTCACATCTATTTCTGTGCTTTGAACCAGTTCTGTGACCCAACAAACTCAAATGTGTCTTTGTCAGGGTCATTTTTGTATGGATGACATGTCTCCCTGTGTGCTTTTCCAGTAATCACGGTCCATGAAGAGTGCGCAGGATTTCACTCTGAATAGCATCTCAGTTTTTATCCATTGTAGTCTGGTTTTCTCACCATCAATTAGTGAACTGAGCAGTCTTCAGCTCACTAAAAATCTGTTCTGTTGCCTGCATTATTCTTTGCATCCATTTAAAAAAAAAAAAAAATAGGATATCTCAAAGTTTTCCCAAATGAGATTACAGCACTCAACAGTTTGAACAAATGCCTAAACTCACACACATTCCCGCTACAAATGATCATGCCTGTCTTGGATTTTTATTCAAAGTGCAATATCTGCAAAGTTTTTGATATTGATGTATTTCATCATCTCAACATCTGTGTAATAGTCTTCCCAAGCATGCCTAGTGAAGTGTGTAAATGCATGGGTGTTTGTGTGTGTATGTGTGTGTGTGTGTGTGTGTGTGTGTGTGTGTGTGTGTGTGTGTGTGTGTGAGGAGCAGAGTGTAGCAGCAGGTAGGCTGTGCAGTCAGCAGCTCTCAGATAGAGCAGATATCTATCTAATGGGTGAGTGGAGATAGCAGCTGAGTGACCTGATTCCAATCTCTACCATCAGAGTCTAACAACCCCAGAAAAGAGGGGCAAACTGGGACACAGGAAGACAGTGTGGGTAATTGACTTCAGTTGAGGTCAGAGTTGTTATGACATGTGGCATGTAGATTACGATGGGCTGCTCATGCACAACAAGCCACCACTAACTGTCACTGTGGCCAGAGGGGTTTGTGTTGGTGTGCATTAAATAAAACTCATAATTGATCTAATAACATATTTTCTATTTGTTGTCATGTAGCACAGCAACATTTTAGGTAAACTGAAACATTGTAACGAGAGCACAAAAAGCAGAAAGTCACTTTCCTCCCTATTAAATTTAATATCACAGAATTAACGTTTGTGTCATTAAACTGTTTCTCTATATGTATGCGATTTGTGCCAATGCCCAAAGTTTTATGGTCTACAGAGAGTTCCTTGGAAGTTTGCTTTTTGTCCTGATATGCAATAAAAGTTACATTTCTATATTATATAGAGTGCGGTGTGTATGACTCAGACACAACTGATGCAAATAGCACACACCTGACCACAGTCTGAAGTGTCAGAGCAAAGCATACTTCTGTAAAGGGGATATTTACGTTTTTTTAATTCATAGTAAATTCACACAAAAAAATCTAAATAATTTTCAATTTCTTATTATGGTCGTTGAGTTGGTTCCTGGTTATTAAGGTTTGTGGTGGTTTTTTTTAATCCATTTGAAATTAATCGTAAAAAAAACAAAACATTAAAGGACACAAAAAGTCAGGTCTGCGTACTTACTGAAACAAAAGCTGTCAGTCCGCTGAGATTTTGTCTGAAAACATTCATCATTAATATAAAAATGATACAAAAAACAGAAGTGAACAGACGTTTATGAAGAGAATCTCAGTGAAAAAGCAACTGTGGTGAAGATAAACAGATACAATGATATTAAAATAAAGATTCAATCTGTTGGTTTTATATTAAAGATTAAATCAGCTACAGTCATAAGTGATCTATAGTTATTTATTTATTTTGACTCATTACCACTGATGTAACCTGTTAAATCGTTGGCTTTACAGTCGTGGTAAAAAGAAAGTACTCCCTCTTTCAGTTCTGAGGTTTTACTTCGCAGGAGATAATAAAAAATGATCTGTTCCTCAGCAGGTCTTAAAATGTGGTGAATACAACCTCAGGTGAACAGCAACACATGACATATTACACCATGTCATTATTTATTTACCAAAAATTAACAGTGTGTGAAAGTTTATCCTTCCAGAGGAATTAAAACAGTGAGTAGCAGCCAGGCACCGCTAATCAAATGCACTTAATTAACTGATCATTAGCAGGTGTGAGCACCTCTATAAAAGCAGAAGTTGGAGCTGTTTGCTGCTCAGGAGCATTCAGGTTACTCCAAGGTCAGACAGTACAATACTCAGAGAAACTGTGAAAAAACTAAGACTTACATCTCAGACTCTCCAGGCCTCATTTAGCATGTTAAATGTTAAAGTTTGTGATGGTACAATTAGACGGAACATCTTACAACCCTGTGATTGCAGTCATTCCCCAAATCTCTGTGAATGGTACTCATGGCCATTGATCCTGAGTATTAATGATCATGAAACTGACCTCACAGCCAATAGTTTCAGTCATCAGCTAAAACTGAAGAAGTCACTTGGATGAGTGTCAAAATGTTTCCTCCTCTGAAAACACTGCGTCCAGATGAACAGAATCAACTTTCTGGAATTTTCTTAACTGGATGGAAGTTCAGTGCTGTCTTGTGCATGCATCAAGACAACACGGCAGCATAGCTTAGCTTTGAAAAGTTGCAGCTGAACAAAACACGAGGCTTCTGGAACAATTTCCTTTGTCCTTTTTTTATTTTCAGACATTTTATACATGTTTATTTAGTAGCCAACAGCCAGAAAATGAGAGGAATAACAGGAATGGCACTCAACAAAGTCAAAGCCGGAGTATTGTCAACACTCTAGAAGTGTATAGAGTGCAAATGAATCAAACAATGAGCTAAAACTCGAATTCGAACTCGAGTTAAGATTTACTTTTGAAAGTAGACGTAGTCATTTGAACCATAATAAATATAAAGTTTGTCATGTAGTAAAGTACTTCAATGCCTCAACTGAACTGTGGTTCTCTGAGATTTCAATCCTCTTCTTTTAAACTCTGTCATGACAAGCCGGTCTTACAGATTGCTATATGTTGAATACCCTCTATTCATACAACCCTTTCTCTATTTATATTTTCCTTTTCTCTTCTGGATCACATTATTTGCTGTTGCAGCAGCTCAATTACCACTTGGGAATCATTAAAGTTTCATCGTCCAAATAAGCTGGCTCACTGCTATGGAAACTTTGGTGCTTGAAGAGTACAGAGATTGAGGCTATAGTGAATGTGGTAATACAAGAATATGCTACAAAGTACAGCTGCAGCATCTTAAGATGCCGTAGTGTGGCCCAGCCTGGCAGAATAAAGAGAGCGGGCTGGCTCTGCTTAGTAAGGTTTGGCGGGCTTCGTCGGCAGAGATAGAAGTGCCTGACCTGAAAGGCAAGAGGGAGAACACTGCTACGACGCCATAAAAAGTACGTAAGAGCCGATAAATGTGTGTGTTTATGTGGACAGCATGACATTTTTTATTTGTGGGGACACTGGTTTACACAGTGTAAAATAGTGCTCCGACACAAAGTATTGCACAGCTATAATACTCACAATGAACTGTTTAAAAATGAAGGTTGTTGCACTCCTAGCCACAGACTGTATCTAAAAGACTGACACAGCCAACGTGACATCACATAGTGGTTTCTGGACTTCACGGTTTTAGTATTTTAGCTACCACCATGTTAGTTTTCTAAAGTCAGAAAAGACTGTATTTGGGTAAGAGGGCAGAGTGCTAAGTTATTAGCCAATGCTAGCAAGCTTAGTTAGGAAGATGCATCCGTAAACTGTACAGGTGCAAAGACAGGCGTACCTGCTAATTAATGGCAAAAAATATAGAAATTATTGACTTCCACCGACTAGCAGGTCATATTAAGATTAACTTTAAGATTAAGATTGACTTTATTATTATTTGTCAGATAATTTATCAACAATGCTCCAAAAGGCACCAATGGCACAAACGGGGTTTCCAGGTCAGCTTTTACAATGTGAAGTGAAGGTGAGGCCGAGCTAGGAGACAAACAGTCCGATGAAGCTGCCTGTGTTGGTACACCTGTCAGTCAAACTTGTCATGCTTCTAAATCCAGTATCTACATGTTTACTCACCGTACAGGTTTTATGAACAGCCAAACTATCCAGGAGACACTAGGCTTGAAACATGCTTTTGGAGACTGACTCTTTTTTTTTTTTTAAGGACAGTGATATCATAGTGTTGTCTCCAAACCAAGATAAGCTGTAAACTTATCTGGAATGACAATTGCAGCATTTCAGCCGGAATGTAATTTTCTACCACATTTTTCAAATGATCACAACGTGTCAAGCTTCAGATCACGCACATTATTAAATCCTTCTTTGCTGAAATACTGAAGATGCCAAGTTAACATGCAAATACACCAATAAAGGCCACAGTGCATGTAATATCAATTGTTAAAAATTATCTTCTGTTAGCTAGCTAAGCTTGCTGCTGCTATTAGCACTGATGACAATTAGCACCATTTTCCAGCCCTGGAGGGTACTGGCTGAAAATTGGTTGGTGTTTCCCCTCCACAGCACGTCAGCACCAACAGCTCAGGAACTGTCAAGCACGGTGGTGGAGGGGTGACAATTTGGGCTTGTTTTGCAGCCACAGCACCTCCATACCTTGCAGTCACTGAGTCGAAATGAACTCCTCTGTATATCAAAGTATTCTAGACTCAAATGTGAGGCCGTCTGTCTGACAGCTAAACCTTGGCTGAAACTGGGGTCATGTACAGGACAATAATCCAAAGCACAGCAGTAAGTCTATAGCAGAACAGCCGAAAAAGAAAAAAGAATCAAGGTACTGCAATGGCTCAAAGTTCAGACCTCAACCTGACTGAAATGCGCCGAAGAGATCTTAAGAGAGCTGTGGATAAATTAATGTCCACAAATCTAAATGAACTCTACAACAATTTGGGAGAAAATTCACCTGAGAGACTTATAAATTCATGAAGGAAATTATTTCTTTAGTTATTGCTGCTAAAGGTGGTTCTACAAGCTACTGAATCACGGAGTGCACTTAATATTTCACAGGACTACATAGAGTCCTATCAAAATGTACTTTTTCACATGACTGCAGTAGTATTTGTCAATATGAACGTGCTTATGCACTCCTAATACCAAGTGTTAATATGGAATTATACTTAAATATGTCTGACAAAGTGAAGTCAGCTAAAATATCTAAAAAAAAAACAACACATCATGCCACGATCTGAAGAAACAGCTAAGAAACAAAGTCACTGACATCTATCAGTCTGGAAAGGGTTACAAACCCATTTCTAAGGCTTTGGGACGCCAGTGAACCGCAGTGAGAGCCGTCATCCACAAATGGAGAAAACTTGTAACAGTGACTCATCCAGGATGTCACAAAAGAACCCAGAACAACATCTAAAGAACTGAAGGTTCACTTGCCTCAGTTAAGGTCAGAGTTCATGATTAAACAATTAGAAAGAGCCTGGGTAAAAATGGCATCCATGGGAGAGTTCCAAGGAGAAAACCACTGCTGACCAAAAAGACCACAAAGGCTCGTCTCACATTTACCAATAAAACATCTTGATAAGCCCCAAAACCTTTGGGAAAATATTCTGTGGACTGACGGACAAAAGTTAAACTTTTTGGAAGGTCTGAGTCCCGTTACATCTGGCATAAAATTAATAGCACGGCATTTCATTAAAAGAACATCACACCAATAGTCAAACACGGTGGTGGTAGTGTGATTGTATGGGGCTGCTTTGCTGCTTCAGTAACTGCCATAATTGATGGAACCATGAATTCTGCTCTCTACCAGAAAATCCTGAAGGCAAATGTCCGGCCATCAGTTTGTGCCCTGAAGCTCAAGACCACCTGGGTTATTCAGCAGGATGATGATCAGAAGCACACCAAAATAAATTTCAAAGTCCAGACTTAAATCAGATTGAGATGTTTTGGCATAACCATGAACAGGACGTTCATGCTCGCAAACCCTCCTATGTGGCTGAATTAAAACAATTCTGTAAAGCAGAGTGGGTCCAAATTCCTCCACGCTGATGTGAAAGACTTGATTGCAGTTCCTGCTGCCAAGGGTGACACTACCAGTTATTGGGTTTAGGGGGCAATTACTTTTCCACATAGATCCAGGGAGTTTTTTTCCTTAAGAAATGAAATCATCCTTTAAAAACTGCATTTTCCGTTTACTTGGGTTCTCTCTGTGTAATATTCAAATTTGTTTGATGATCTGAAGCATTAAATGTGACAAATATGCAAAAAAAAAGAAGAAAAAATTAGGAAGGGGCAAATAATTTTTCACAGCACTACCAAGAAAGACAGTGACAAGCAGTCGAAGGCTTTTGTCAAATGAATTAGCAGAACTTGAGTCTATTTTGTCAAAGAAAGCGCATTTCTATGCTTTAATTTGTGATATTGGATTGAATTCATTTTATCTTTGACATATTTGTGTGTGTGAGAGAGAAACCGTCCCTCACCTTTGGTGCAACCGTTTTATTGTGAAATAAGGTCATATTGGTTACTCGCACAAGAGGTGTGTTTAGTGCTGGTGTTGGCGAGGATTGGGGTCAGTCTGCAGATGTGTGAGGGTGTGGGTGTTACAGATTAAAACATTTTCAAAGAAACATATTCACATTAGAGCTAAAGGACATCACTGGTGGTGAAAATGAATGTTCTGCTTTTGCCAACATCTATTGTATGTGACCTATTCCAAGCACCTAAGAGATCTACTGTAGCTGTTAGTCTGTAATCAGGTAGTTACATCTCCCCCCCCCTTCAGTCTCTCAGTACTTTCATTACTGAACGTGCACCAAGCGTATTTTGAATGGTTCCAGTAAACCTAGAATCAAATTTGAAAAACTAAAAGTGTTGGGTACACTTTAAAAGTTGCTACTTTCCAGAATTACTCCCATTAAAAATCTAACATTAAGTTACATTCTAACATTAAGAGAAAAATAACTCATTAATTTTGGATTACCAAAAATAAACACACCTTTGCAGTTAGCTTGCGCATGTTGGTTACATTGTACAGAGACTGTGTAGCCTGTGTCGTTACCCCTGAGCATAATTGTATAGCAAGTCTCTTCCACAAATATGCTCTTAATTTAGGCCAAACTAAGAGCACCCACTGTGGTGTCAGAGCTGCAGCACGGGCGTCATTCTGCTCCTCCCACTGGTCCGGAAGGTTCATGTATGAAGTATTCCAGACATTCCAGGAGCCATTTGGACTTTGTTGTACGTCCTTTCATTTTACGAAATCTCAAATTTCTAAATGAATTCTTACATGTATGACTCTAGCTATTGCTGCATGAAACGCCAAGCAATTCATAAACCCACAGTGAAATGAGAGGAAGTGTAACGAGGCAATAAGTGACGCTGCACTGACAAATGTTTCTCAGGTGAATAATCAACACGGACTATCTTGTTTGTCAAGAGTTTTGTCATAACTGAAATACACTTCAGAGACCACTTAATGTTTAGCCAAATGTTTTGTTGCTATAGGACGCATGTGAACTTTTGGCACAAATGGAACTTCATACTGTGTCGCCTGGAACAGAGTATGCAACTTTTAATTTGTACTAAATTTTTCTTCCAATTCTCAGCAATCAGAGAACAAAGAAAATAATTATTTTAACTGACACACACACACACACACACACACACACACACACACACACACACACACACACACACACACACACACACACA
>JAVDPK010002393.1:244769-255487 GCA_034780415.1 Cichlasoma orientale | reverse complement strand
AGCTGCTCAGCCATGGAAACCCATTCCATGAAGCTCTCCATGCACTGTTCTTGAGCTAATCTGAAGGCCACATGAAGATTGGAAGTCTGCAGTGACTGACTCTGCAGAAAGTTGGTGACCTCTGTGCACTATGCGTCTCTGCATCCACTGACCCGCTCTGTGATTTTACGTGGCCTACCAATTCGTAGCTGAGTTGCTGTCGTTCCCAATCACTTCCACTTTGTTATAATCCCACTAACAGCTGACTGTGGAATGTTTAGTAGTGAGGAAATTTCACAACTGGACTTGTTGCACAGGTGACCCATTCTTTAACTAATGTTTGTAGAAGCAGTCTGCATGCCTAGGTGCTTGGTTTATACACCGGTGGCCATGGAAGTGATTGGAACGCCTGAATTCAATGATTTGGATGGGCGAGTGAATACTTTTGGCAATATAGTGTACTTTATACAGTTCATTGTGTTTTCATAAAACTGATTGATGGAGTGACATTACCATTTCCAAAATAACATCCACTGTAGCTGTTTATTTTTCCCATATTGTAGTAACAGTAACTTGGTTACACATGGAGTCCTCTACTGTTTAAACAAATAGCCTAACTACCTGTAAATCATGTGACCTTGTATATTTATTGAGGGGTAGCTATAAAAAAGGTGATCCAGTGGGTAACCCATATTTCCAAAAATAAAAATAAAAACTCCTATTAAATACATACAACAATAAATGCACCAAAAATATCTAAAGAATAATGAAGCTATTATTTTGTCAAAAGTTTATATATTTTTTTACCTTTGTAATAATCCCCATTTTTTCTTGTTTTTCAATTTTATTTCAGATTTGTTTTCCAGTTTATATATTAATATGACTTTATTTCTGAGTGATTTTATCTCTGCGTTCCCTCCTTATTTATTTCCCTAAATATATATGGTTGGGTCTATTTTGACAATGGCACAATATTTTGTAATTTTTTGTTTTCTGCTGTACACTACCAGAGTTTTAAATCAAACAATCAAGATGTGATTGAAGTCCAGACTTTAGGCTTTAATTCAGGGAGTTTAATGGAAGTATTGCACTGAGGAATTCCAGCCGCTTTTAACACAGTACTCCATTTTCAGAGGCTCAAAAGAAATTGGATATTTGACTGATGAGCAGTTTCTTGGGCACATGAGACGTGTTCTTTCATTATTTCATGACCAATTAAGCAGATAAAAGATTTGGAGTTGCTTCCAAGAGTTGAACTTCCATTTGGTAGCTGTTCACAGCAACTCTCAATATAAGGTCCAAAGAGATGTCGTTGCAAATGGAGGAGGCCAAGTCAACAATCTGCGTATGGCATAACATCAAGGTTGAACCTGTTAGTTAATCAGTGCTGCAACAGAAAAGCCTCGCTCCACTCAGGAGGTCGGGAGAACTGACCCCACTAAAATTCACTCGGGAGTGAATTCCCCAGGTGGAAGCGTCAGACTGACCGTGTGTGGCAGACACAGAGGTTTTGTTTTTTATAACTTGAAGGAAGTGACTCATTACTGAACATGTCAGTATGCCACACAACTGATACAGAAGCAAATAACAGAAATATAAATTTGGCAATAAAATATGGGCGCATGAGATATGCATTTGCATTCTGGTTTTACTTACATTTTACACATCATCCAAACATTATTTGAATTGGGTTTGTACATCCAGTGGAGGTCTCCACCTACCACCATCTCTGATCCTATAGGTGGGATTTTTTTGGACCTGCAAAGGTGGCTCAACACACCATGTTTGCACTCTTTTTAGTGTTTGATTTAAAAGAAGATGTCTTTGAAGCCTTTTTATTCATGATAATAATTCAGAAACCAGAGTGTGTTTATGAAGCCTGTTCATAGCCAGTAGATGTCATGATGGCCGGGCAGGTTGGACCCAAGGAGCAGGTTAAGATATTTCTCGTTAACAAGATTTATTCGTGTAAGCACAAGGTAACAAGTGGGAGAGAAAGCAAGGTGGGAGCAGGGAATGTTTGTCTGGCAATGCACGGAGAATCTGTGGAGAGGAAGAGAGACAGCGTTAAGCGGGGGCAAAAGGCACTATTGTGGAAGAGGGTTTAAGGGAGTGAATGAGCTTACTGGTGGATCTCGGAGAGCCAGGCCTTGAGGGGGAACTTGTCGGGGTTTGGTGGAGAGTTTCCGGGGTCGGGAGGCGGGGTGAGTGCAGACTGGTGTGATTAGTGGGCAGTTAGGTGGAGGCTGGAGAGACGGTGGCTGAGTATGCTGGCTCCGTGGTGAGGCTGAGTAGTTCTGTGATTCCGGTAATGCAATCCGGTGGAAAGGAGCAAACTGATGAGCAGGAGAGAGCAAGGTCACGGACAGGCAGATTAGAATTATGCACAGAAAACTGGCTAGCTGGATTACCACCACGGAGGTTGTACAACCTGGCGATGAGTCATCGTCTCAGCCACTCCTAAATACTCCAGGCCCCGATTGATAACCAGCCACAGGTGTGCTTGGTGGCATACTGAAAAGGTAGATTTGGAATGGGAGCAGGATCATGCCCCGCCCCCATGCAGTGTCATCTCTACTGTCACAGAAGCACTCGCAGTGAAAGCTCATTTCTGATTTTATTGTTTTTAGAAATTCAACTGCAGCATAAGCCCACACTTATGTGAGTTAGATGTATCTAGAAATTTTGTCTACATCGAGGACATAAAGGATGTGCAGTGCAGTATTCACAGTATTTCACAGCATGTTGTAGCTTTCCTTAGTTTACATCAGAACACTTCAGTGAACCAGAACTCGGTGCAGAACTTTTAAACTGCAGATTACCTGTAAATAAATTTATTAAAGTAAAAAATATATTTCCATGTGAAATGCTGTGAAGTTGAACAGGAAAGGCTTGATTACAAGTATGACATAAAACTACACAGAGCTAGTAGAAGCTATATTTTTACCTGGGTGGGGGGGTTTGAATGCCTGAGTGATCACAGGAACGATGCTGTCTGGGAAACTTTCCCCTGGTCGGACCTCCCAAGACAAATGTGACCTCAATGAGGGGCCAATTTGTTGTGTGATTTAAAAAAAACTTCTATTTATAAGTAATGTAGGAAGATCAGGTCCCTGCAATACAACCAGGCCTCAACTTTGGTCCATCCTCCTGTAGGTCCACCACCTGCTGCCAAAACTGGCTTTAACAACATGGAGTGTAACCGCTCTGATGTGGCAGGAGGCTGACAGATAGGCAAACTGGGGTGGTAGTCCCCTTTTTTTAATAAAGAAAAAGAGGTTAAAAGATATTTTGTTCCATTTCAGCACAGGACGAGGACAAAGGCTAACTTTTTCATTTCATGCTTTGCCATGAAAGCGTCATCATGAAAGGAGAAAAACTTTTCAGGCTCCTGCACAGCTGTGCACCACACACACCGGTACTGTAGAAACTGCAGCTGCAAGTTAAGCCCGTGTGGTTAAAAAACATTATAAAATAATAATAATCAAAGCATTGTGTTGCTGCTGGCAGGCTGAAGGTATTCATTCAGGAAAGTACAGTTTCTCTCCATTGTTCAGGTGTTTGGCTGCACACAATAGCACATGCTTTTTAGAATAGGTGACAAAACCAACTGTTTGAGTTTGCAAAATAGTAAATGCCCACTCGTGTTATTGAGCTCTGAAGCCATTAACAAAATTGCATAATGGTGTCTAAAAAGCAAATACTACAATAAAAAAAAAAAACCTCTTGCTGAAAGCAAAAAGGAGAACAAGCCACTTTTCAAGGTTGCAGTTTATGCCTGTAATCATGCTGCGGTGACACAAAAACGCAAATAAAAGGAGACATGAAAGATCCCCTCCTGATACACTGGAAATACTGTGCAAATACTGGAAGTTGTAAATACTGTGCTTTGAATTAAAAAAAAAATCATGTTTTTTATCACAAACATGTTTAATTACCTGGTTTTACTCCTTCCTGATTCAATGAATACATTTTTTCCTCATTCCAAATGTTCCAAATTACTGTAAACAAAAAGACATCAAGTCCAGTCGAGAGGGGTTTAAGTCTCCATATTGAACTTGCCTAGGATCACGTTTGATAGCGAGTAATGTAAAGGTCAGTGAGCACAAGGGTCTGTGCAGATGTCTCCATGCATGCAAAAAATTTTGATGACAGCATGGACTCATCTGTGGAGACTTTACATTACAATGCACCAACTTCTCAACAACTCCCAACCCCAGCCCTAACCCCAATAATAACCCTTACCTGATGCAATCACTCACCAACGTGGCATGAGCTTCTCGGACCGGCTGCACCACTCATCAAGCCGTAATATTTGTTATATAATTCATTAAAATGTGCCAAAAAGAACCAACAGTACACTTTGTCAGCCTGGCACTCCATGCAGTTGCTTGTAGTCCTTATTCACAAACTACATATCTGACTATCATGAAACCTTTAGCAAAAATGAGAGGACTGCACATTCAAGCGTCTTTAAATGCGGCCTGCTTCCACTAAAAAATATAAATGTGTCTGTGACTGTATTGTTAAGATCCATGAGATATCCACACAGTCCTGCATGTAATAAGTTCCTGATTGAGGTTACAGTATTCAGCACGACATTTTAACAAATCTCCTTCCAACTTTCTTCCACCTTACATTCACATCTCTGCAGCACACACTGCATCACTTCGTCTGCTTTCATTTTTGACAGTCACTATGCAACTGTTGCTGTGGGATCTACACTTACTGCTTACATATTGTGTTCCCAAAGAGACAGCGAAGAGAGTCAAGTGATGAGAAATAAGTGAATTCAGTTCAGTAATCTGTACTGGGTTTGACTCCATGATTTACACCTAATACCAACAATCAGTGCCGGCACAGGATGGACTGGATTGTGTTGTGTGTTTCGAGGGGAAGGAAGCAAATGAGCTGTCAAAAGTGCCTCATCTTGCAATACAACCAAAAGGAGAACTGATGACATAACTCTGCACAGATACAATTTCAGATGTGCCTTAAAAGTTAGCTTGCCCTTTGGTGTGCTCTGGATTCAGAAACACTGTGCATAATTTAGAAATAAATTAAATAATAATCATGTGAAAGACAAGAAAATGGACAAAGGAACTAAACTGTTTTAATGCAAGATTAGCATGCATGTGCACAATTCGCTTTGACACCTGCATTTTAGACAAGACGTCTCTTCTAACCTCAGGATCGATGGAAAAGCACCAACACAGCAAATGTGGATGAAGCCCTAAAATCCTGAGAAATCATGCAAAGTTAGAACTTAAACGGATGGATGACTTTCGCGAAACGATTGAGACTAAATGAACTAAACGAACTGTAAAAGCTTTAACTCCCGCCTAGATGTTCCTTTATATGTTGATTGCTCCAGGTGAGACGTTTCCTTGAGCACTGGAGAAAATGAGCCTTTCTTTCCAACATTTTATTAAAAAAAAAAAGAAAAAAAAAAGAAAAGAAATATTTTTACATAATTTTAAATTAATTTCTGGTCCGTGCCACCTCATCACCTAATTAGAAACTTTGCATGAAAACGATTAGTCTGTTTTTCCCAGTGTGCAGGTGTCATGTGAGACTTGCCTTACAGCTGAATATATTTGTACTGCCTGCTATAATATTTTTCACGGTGTCACAGAGCATCTGCATTAGCTACTAAGACTGTCAATGTGCAATCTCTGGAAGAAGATCCGGACAGGAGACACTCAGCGTGAACAAAACACACTGTCATGTCATGAAGGGAAGCTGACTGCTGCTTTGATATACATTTACAGCGTGTCGCTCGCTCACTGCACTGTGTGGACAGAGTTATAATGGAGCACAGTGGGGTGTTTTTGACAGCACAGCCAGAACTATTAATCAAAATGCCTGAATTAGCCATGATGGTGATCCTGTGAATCAGTTTGGGACATCCTTACTTTCCTTTAATGTCAGGGTGCAGATAAGAGTTTATCATTCCGAGCTGTCCTTTGTTAAACCTGCTGACTCACTGAGAGTCATGGAGAGTCCACCTGCACATACACGTACAGTATCAGTATTCCAGCTATGGGCCTTGTTTACACTTAATTCATGAATCACAAGTTTGCATAATGAGTAAAAGCCGGCAGGTTCAGGAAATGTTGGCGAGCTTCAACCCCAGATAAAACATCTCTACTCGGGGTCTGATTGTAGTCGTCTCTTGGCATTCCCATGAAGCAACTACTGTACCGTGGCTTGAAGACGCTTTAAAGGTACCTTAAAGTGCAATGACACCAATGGCAACTAGATGCTGGCTCTTCTAGAAATATATCAGCATTTTAAGTATTTGGCATATGAAGCAAAAATTTCACATCAATTATTTTATATGTTCAAACTTTGGAGCATAACATTTTTATGCAAATTAGAGATGGTCCAGCAGAAATGTTTCTAAAAATTTGCTGATTTCAGACATTTCAACTGTGCGGCGCTCAGCTGTGCTGATTGGTTGACAAGTGGAGGGACACAATTCTCCCTTTCTGGAGTTCACCAGGAACGGCAGAAAACATGTGAAAAACCATCAAAGATGCAAAAATGTAGCATGAAAAACACAGCCAGTGGCTGCAGTGGACACGTTTCGTTGTTTTTAACACTCGGTTTCACTTCAGCTCTTTGTATGTCAGAACTTCGCTCTTCTCCTTGGCTGGCTGACAGACCAGCAACAGCACAAGCGAGAGAGTAGCCCACAGCCCGGTTGTACCACATACTTTGGACGCTACCTCCTGGCAACAGATGCTCTCTGGAGGTAGACGGAGTTGTCCACAGCGCCCTACAGTCTGCCAACACACTGCCAACGGGGAACCATGTTGAGCCCATAAAGCTGCCTGTGCCAGCAGTCCTGTTAATCAAAGTAGACACATTCCTAACTTTAAGTCTTAACAGTAGTGTAGCAGCTGTTGTGTTTTTGTGAAGAGGGAAACTATCCAAAGAGGTCAAAACAGTGTTTTTTTCTTTTCTGCATTTTAACATGGGACTAACTTTCTGAGCCAACCTCAGGTGACACGCAAGGAACTGCAGCCTTTTGGCCTTTGTGTGACATGTGAGACAAGGCGTCTGTGGGCAGACCAGTGCTCAGAGTGTGTGCATGAAACAGCCTGAGCTCCCTGCGGCCATCAAAAATACACGAGTTTCACATGAATCATTTGAAACATTTGTAGTCCAAGTACAAATAAACAGAAATTTGCCCCTTGGAATGGCCACGGATCTTCATCCTGGAATACCGATATAATCACTGTGCACATTTATCTGCCCCAGCTGGTTTGTGTACCCGTGACTCTGATTTTTCAGAAACTCGACGGATAAATGCAAAGGTGAATTACCCCTAGGGCTGTTATGACGACGGTCACAAATCATTTCAGTTTGATGGTTGGCTGGAACCACATCCACAAACAAGGAGCGAAGTCAAACTGAAGACGAGACACTTCGGATGAACCAGAGACAGAGCGGCGTCTCAGGAACGAACCTCGGGAAACCGGTGGTCCTCTACTCTTTGCTCTGCAACCAGCTGAAGCGGGAAACGTTCCTATAAAGTATGAGAGCTGTTGTGTTGGGCATGAGCCTACATATGTCCACGGATTAGAGTACGGGCAGCTATAAAACATACATGCTTGGCTGTGATAAACATTGCTGTCCTGAAAATTATCTTAAAGAAAGGGCCAAAATGCTTAGCTCTTCATAAATAAATTAAAAGCTGTTGCTGCTACAGCACGAGCAGAAAACTATCCAAAACACAACACACTTAAACAGTCCAGCTAGTGCAGCAGATAACTGACTATTCCAGCCATTCCAGTCAGTACAAAAGATGGGTGCAGCTACCGTGATGTCACGCACTGGTTTCTGAAGTCACGTTTTGAAGCCATCGTCATCTTGATTGCAAAATACCAGAAGTGACAAGGAACAGCAGGTCTGACTGTGAAACACGTGCTCATTGGCTAATGACTTGTAACTGACAGCTGTCTAGCCAATGAGTGTGCGGTTTCATATCACAGATAATCCTCCAGTAATCCTCTCAAAAAGGCTACGCTTGCCCTTTGTGAATGATCTTGGAATCAAATCCTACGTTTGACCATGAAGAAACCAACTTTAGCGGTCTTAAATGCCTCTGGGCAGTTTTGCTTGTCTGTATTTTTTTGAAGCATTATTTGAATTAACTTTAATAGTGGCTCCATATAGTGTGGTGGTTTACACATTCACCAAAAAGCTGCTGGTTCAGTTGCAGCTGGAAACACAGACAGTGTCTGGAAGAGTTGGGTCCCCACGATCCCCACGCACCATCTACCTGGAACGCTCAACGCTGGACCCGGTCTTGCTTGTTGAAGGCCTTCCACTCCTGAAGTCTTCCTTCACATCCTCCCATCCCTCTTTGAACCTCTTGCACCACATGAGTGTGGCATAATCTCATCTCCATACACTTGCTGCAGCATTCCTGGTGCTTCTGACAGAGTTTACCCCAACCGGACCAGACATTTCACTTCACGATCTGCATCTATTCAAAAGCATGTTAAAAAAAATTCTATGGCTACAGAGAGCTGAGATGACAGGTATATGCTCCATGGATGTTACATCACATGGTGACGCAACCCGCCAGTCCCTCCCCCACTCATAGCTAACACAGCACACTCAGTCCTGGAGCGTTTCATTGCACACCTCGTACATAGTCAAGTGAGACAAATCAGATAAAAAAAAAAACATTTTAAGTTTTCTGACTTTGCCCCCAAGTAGGTTTTAAAATGCTTTTTTGCTGTTGCAGAATTCTAGAATAGATTTCAATTCAGGATTCTCTGAGTGTCGTCTCTGCTCCATTTATGGTGTCTCTGAAAGGCTACATAAAGTAAGATGATCGCTGCTTGATTAATGCTCACAGGACAGCTTCGCTTTAGCAAAATGATGTGTTAGTGCTTGAATTTGAAGACTGTCTGTAAAGTAGCCAGGTGACACAGATAGCATCTAGCCGCACATAAAGCACACACGTGTTCGCTTATATAGCAGGACATACAAAACCCTACACGACACACAGAAGGTAAAAAAAACTGAAGCAAAAAAATTGGACAGTAGTTAAAAAAAAGCGTAAGAAAAAGGTGCAGCAAAAGGGAAATGGTAAAGGAGAGAAGGGGCGATGGAGAGAGAAAGAAGAGAAGTGTAGAAAAGGGTTTTGTAATCTGGGTATAGTGGTGTTGTGCCGTCTCCATGGTGACAGGCACAAAGGCCCGTGGTTGGCCATTGATGGCTAATTGTATTCTTCACAGCTCTTTTGTTAATTGTTGTCTGCCCAGCTCCCACTTCCTGCTGGGCCACGGCACAAAGCCACGAACAGGAGGGATTAGAAATGGCACATCAGCTTCCCCAGTGCACAGCCAAGCTCTCTCCACCTCATTCTCTCCCTCTCTTTCATTCTCTCGCTTTCTTTCTGTATCTCTCTCTCTCTCTCTCTGTCCCCACAGAACCGCACCTCCTTTTATCTCCTCCTCACTGTGTGCACTCCCATGACCTCACAGAGTCCTTCTTTCCTTCTTTACCTCTCATTCTTTCTTCATATGAGGTCTTCACTTCTTTACTCACATTTATGTGATGCTCTGAAGGAGCGCTCTTTCTTCTTTGCATAATTCACTGCCACAGTTATTCCCACAGATTACAGTGAGATAACATTACTGTACAGCATGACCACTCTAATGCAGACAGCATACATATGAAAATGCATCATGGGAGTTTTAGCCGTTCATCACCATCAAACTAACCTTTTTCCACCACTGAAAACAGAGGACAGCGCAGAGACTGTTCAGAAACGAGGTTCACATATGACATATGATTCATAAGCTGATTTATATAATCCCCGTCAGAGGTCGAGGAAGAAGAATGTTCTTGGAAAACTGCAGCTTCCTGGAAAACAGTCCATCTTCAGAAGTGACCATGAAGTGCTCTAATAGGTGAGTGTGTCCACTCATTTGATTCCTAAATGCATTCTTTGGGAAATGTAATTGTAACCTGGATTGTTTTCAGTAGGAAAGAGTTTTTCAGTGAAAGGAAATGGAACTTTTTTTTTTTTAATTGAAGTTACAGTGAAGTGGTGCGAGACTAAGACACTGCTGTGTGTGTGTGTGTGCGTGTGTGTGTGTGTGTGAGACAACCAAAAACGTTGGGGTTGATGCGAGGGAAAGGTCAGTGATGAGGTTACGCGTAAACTAACTAATCATAACCATTTTAAAAACGACGTGTCATGTTTTAGCTTTAGATGGAAAACTACAAGACAGTCTCACCACATTCGTGCAAACTACTCATAAAACATCTTCCACTTTGTAGGAGGTGGTAGCATACATCACAGGATTTTTAGGCTTTTACTTCATTGTGTTTACATGCAAGTAATGCAGTTTGGTCAGCAGGCTTCACGCTGTAACGTGCTGCGGACCTATTTACTGTCACCTTTCAACACACAAACATTACCTGAATGTCTGAAATAGAAACCGCTCGACTGCAGGTAAAAGTGCTCTGCTGGTGCTGATGTGGTCGTGAGACGTGTAACCTTAATATAACACATTAATTAAAAGTAGAAAAAAAACAAAAAAACAGCTGAACACTAAAGCTGCCAAATAAACGTTGTGGAGTAAATGCTGTGCCCTCTTTTAAAGACTGCATGCTGCAGGTATCACTGCTAGAAAGAGACAGGGTAGCCTGTTTATAAAAATTCTGCCAAATGTAAAGATCTGCAGTTTGCGCGCACACACACATACACA
>JAVDPK010002393.1:201684-225312 GCA_034780415.1 Cichlasoma orientale | reverse complement strand
GTGTGTGTGTGTGTGTGTGTGTGTGTGTGTGTGTGTGTGTGTGTGTGTGTGTGTGTGTGTGTGTGTGTGTATGTTACCAGCTTCTCCAATGTTTAAAAAAAATAAATCCAAGACCCAAAACATACTCTCACAATTCTTTGAGACCGCATCTCTCAGCACGATCTTAAAAGGGTTCAGTACAAGTGTTCTGTTGGAAGGCCTTGAAATATGATTGAAAAGCTGCTTTTGAATTTGAAGTCAGCCAGGTAGCAGTAAATAAAAGTGACTTAAACTGTTGGGGAACCTGCCAGCTAGAATTTGAAAAGGTGTGTAAGCAAAGTAAAAACATGTGCATGCTTGAAGTTGAGGAGGGGAAGCTGTATGGCTGCAATGCACAGACACACATACTTTTAATTAGTGCCATGTAACAGCTAATGAAATGGGCCTGCCAGAAAATCACTCCCCAAAACTGTAGTGTGAACTTTATGTACCTCACACCAAGTACACCTTATGAACAAAACCACTTACACTTTACACCTCAGCCATGAAGCCCCCCTGCTGCGTGGTTTTGGGTCGGTGTTAGTGCCGCAGGAGGCAACTTTACACGGTCTCCCACTTGATGGCTGAGTTGCAGTGGTTCCTAAATGTTTCCACTTTGCAATAATACCGTCTACAGTTGAACATGTAGGAGGGAAGAAATTGAGTCACAAAGTGACTTGTTGCAGTGGCGGTATCCTATTACGGCGCCACGCTCAAATTCAGTGAGCTCTGTAGAAAAACGCATTCTTACGCAAATGTTTGCAAAGACAGGCTGCATGGCTGGGTGCTTGATTATACACATCTGAGAGTTTCTTCTCTAATTCTCATAGTAACTTATAAAAGAAACATCGGATGAATTATTTGCGCTGCTGAGTTCTTCACCAAGCCGTTCAGTGGTTGTGCTTCATCAGTAACAATTAGCATACCATATAGTTACCTGTTTTTCTTATTGTAGGCAGTCTTGAAGTTAGTTTTTGTCTTGCAGCGCACCTGTACCTGCCTTACTGGCTCTCTTTGGCTGCAGTCAGCGACTAGAGCAAATTGTAAAGTAACGTGCCTGATGAGACAAGTAGAACGAGAAGAACTATTCCGTCTGCGAAGGAAATGAGTGCCTCATTCCTGTAAGGTCAAATCCCCATCAGCAAATAATTTGCAAGTGCTTCTGCTGATGAAACTGGCTCAGCCCTGTTTCTAACATTTTAGCATTTTTTTTTTTTTCTTCATCACAGCGACTGGAAAAAAACATAAAGTTGCTGTCGGCTACTCTTTATCTGTTGAAAGATGAGTGGAACGAAGGAGGGAGAATGAAAGTCATGTCGCTCTCCCAGCTTGTGCCCCGTGATGAAGAATATCATGAAGGTGCATTTGCTTACTTGCATCATAGATGAATAAACATTCTTGTCTCGCTGACGCTTTACTTATTTTTATTTTTAAATCACCCAGCACTGTCTGACCATCACACCAGAATTCCATGAAGTTCAGCTGGAGTGCTCCCGATCAGATTACCTCTGTAATATACAACACTGCGCTCATTACACCGCATTATTCTGCAGCTCCTTCTTTTGATTAAAAACAAACAGTGGGTGGGTCGCCAGTGTCCTGGTAGATGTTAGAGGTTAATACAGAGACTTTTATTTATTTTTAATATAGTACAGAATTGACAAAGTTGTTTGCTTCTCTGCCTCCTTTGCCTTTACAACACCGCTGTGACATGTTTGTGACCCCCTCTCCCTCAGCTTCAGCTACACATCCTGGAAATCATAAAAAGCCTAGAATAAAGCCAGCTGTGTTCGAAAGTGTCTGAAGCCTGTGAACGCTCTTATCACACCACAATCACACCTGTTGGCTGGTTGATGTCCGATCAGTATCGTGCACGTCTGCGCTGCAGCAAAGGTTACCTGCAAACAGGATGCTAATTATGCAAACGCAGCAGCTATACGATGGGATTTGAAGAGGCTCTTTGTACTTCCCCTCTTCGGGGGGGGGGGGGGGGCTCAGTCAGAGGTAACAGAAGACTAGAAAAGACGGGCGTTACTGGTGAGGGAGACACACTCACTATGACTTGTGTCAGCAGATCTCTTCCAGTCAGGGAGCGCTGTTGGATCTCCTCGCATCCACTCGGCCCTAACAGGTCAGTACAGAGAGCTACAGAGGGTAGATGGAGAGGTGAGAGTACAAAGTGTGCTCGCTTAAATGTTTGTGGACACGAAAAGAGGTTCTTTTTAAATTCAGTCTTACTTATTCTTCCAAGATCCCAATCAAACTGGAGGGACATTTGTCACTGATCAAAGCAGGAGATGCATGTGTAAAAAAAAAAAAAAAACATGTCCTGGGTTTTTAAGTGATGCGGTTTGCTTGTGTCATGTTTTGCTTGAAGCTCTTGCTGTGATAAGGCCGAGCCAGGCCCTGTGGGCGCACCGGCTCTATAGCTGGTGTTGAGTGCTAAATTGTTTTATCATCCCTAATCAAATAGTGCTAACTGTGAAACATTTCCCCAAACATTTGCTTATACATTGGTTCACACTTGTCTTAACACGACTTCACAGCGGGCTGGAAAACTTACTGTGGGAGTTCGGTCACGGGACGCCGCTGACAATTGAACAATGAGTGCCAAAATTTCCTGAAAATGCTTGTTGTTCAGGGATGAAACTGGCCGAGGAACCTGCAAAGATCAGGATGTGTGTTATTTTATGGTTTTCTTTGTTACTGCTGTTGTGTTTGTTTGTTTTTGTTTTGTTTTGCGGGCCTGATTCTAGCGCTTGAGTCAAGCAAATGACTTTTTCCTTTTTCTTGGAACCTTCTGCCATTACAGCTGTCAGTCTCACCATTGACAAAGAGAATGTCTTTATTTGTTTATCACCAAGTAGGCTGCTTTAGATGTCTAACATTTTATCCTGCCGCTCGCTACTGCTGAGAATGGCTCCTGGCACTCTCTCTCTTACCGTCTATTGTGCGTTGTGTGCTATTCTGCCTCAGGTAGCAGTTAGAAAGCGACAAGGACGATATAAACCCAACAGCCTGCTGTTGTCGGGAGGGGTAAGGTGAAAAGAAAAACAAGTGGTGAGAAAAGAATAAAGAAACAAAGGAAGAAAAGGAAAGAATAGGAGAACAACAGAAGGGATTTGCATTGCCAAGCCTCCTGGGGGGAAATGTTAGGCTTTACGTGTTACAACTTGTTGGGTAACTGAAGGTTTTGTGTGAAGTGATTCTTGTGCCGTGGGAAGTATAACGTTTCAGTGTTTTGAGTGCTTAAAGGAAAGGAGGTCATTTTTACCGGAGGGCAGAGGTATGCGCTCCCTGTCATCCTCCAGCCCCTCCCTGTCTGCTGTGACAGGAGCACTCAGCTCACAGCGGGGTAGTCCTGTAGCAGCACAGCCATAACTGTGGTTGGATGGTGAGCCCACTGTGAGGATCAGTTCACCTGCAGCACTTCCCTTTGGAGAACAATTACTATAATGTTTTACAGTATTAAAAAGAAAAAAAAGACACTAACTTTGTTAATGATGTTATGGTCTAGATAGTTGGACTTAACTACTTTGATGTGACCCGCTGGTCACATTGGCCACATGGTCACATTGAGGGCAACAAAGAAGCCTCTACCACTGCTATCAACATGTAAAATTATTTAGCTAGCATATTACCCGGAGGCGCAGCTCGCCGCCGGGTGGGGCAGGCAGCTGCTCGGGGCCCCCAGTGTGCAAAGTTTTCAGTGACACAGGAGGGACCTTAACCCCCTAAAGGGGCCCCACCTGCCCAGAGCCCCAGCAGACCTTCAGCGCCACTGATGTTACCCGAATAAAAGCGAAACATCTGCTATCTTAGCTGAACACTTTTACTAGCTAGTCACTAACTTTGTGCAGCGTAAGTATATTGGACTGACCTTTTTAGCTCAAAGCTGCCCCCTCGTATGGCTGGAATAAAGTAGATAACTTATGTATCTGAAAACCAAAGCGACACAGGGTGCACAGTATATTTTGATTTGAAAAAATGTTTGCGCAAGTCTCAGGTGGAAGTTCGTGTTTACTTTGGTATAGTCTGATTAGCTTAACAGCTGCACCGAGGTCTGTTTTATTCTGATGTCTTAGCAGCATGTGGTGGGCTCCTATAAAAGCTGAATAACCCTGTAGGTGGTTGGAAAACAGGCCTCAATCAAATAACCTCAGAAGAAGCCAGTGCTATTTAAATCATGCAACACACGGCACATATACGTGTATACACAAGGTCAGGTTCCACATAGGTGCAGTCAGAGGCTAAGTGTGTGTTTAACTAGAGAGAGATGTGAAGGGAAGCGATAACCTGATAACCTTGGCTGGTTTGCATTGTTCACGTTAAGACGCAAAAGGTATTGTTTGTTTTTTTTAAAGTACCTTTTGTGCTTTTAAAAATAGTTGCACCTGGACGCACATTCCTCGCTGTCAACAACTGTGTGGGTCTGAGATTCTGTGCATACCTCTGCACTGGGTGACACACACACACACACACACACACACACACACACACAGAGTCTGTGCAGAGGCTTGTGAAAGCCACCTGTGGCAGCTCTGCAGTTCAGCCCCTGTGGAACGTGAAGGGAAGACCCAGGAATAACTTGCAGCGTGGGACTCAACTCGGTATGTTGCCACTGCTGCCTGCCCACCACCCTCCAACCCCCTCTCCACCAGCAATCAGCCCCTCGCCAACACATGGACGGTGACTGCTGCAGTGTTCGCTTAACAGTTTCCCACCTTCACCCCCCCCCCCCACGATCATTCGTTCCTAACACCCTATAAAACTGCACACCACAGCTGAAAGCAGAACCCGAACAGGATCAGCTTCCCAACACTGCTGTGGGTTTGTAGCTGTCAGAAAATCAGAATGTAAACAATTCTATTAGAAAGAAAGACTCTGCACCTTTAAATCTATAGCTGCTTTCAGTGCAAAAGAACAATAGGTCCATTGTGTCGCACGGTTACTTCAGACTCTTATTGTTTTCTCGTCACTTTTGTGCTGCGCTTAAGTTTTGACTCTGTGGAGATGATTTTCCAGCAGTGACCACATAGTGGCTGAATTCATTGCACCACAGCTCTACCTGTGTTTTGCAGCTTTTAACACACACAGACACGCATACACATGCATATACATCACTGAGGTTTGGAGTCTTGGACCCTGGCAGACAGGTGCCTTTGTTTGGAAACACAGTGTGCAGGGGGCTCTAATCATTATTATGCTTTCCGCAGAACGGTGGCGCTCCGCATTTTTCTGTTTTTTTTTTTTTTTGCCATGTTCCTGAGTTGGTCGGCACATTCCGCTGGCATTGTTATCCGGCCTGTTTCCTGCGGCCGGCGGCTTTTGTCAGCCTCTCCCCCATTGTCTCGGCTTCCTTTGTTCCCCGGCTCCAACAATGGCTTTTTTTCTGCCTCTTTATATATATGTGCACTTTTTGCCCTTGTGTGTTCTGTTTGTTTTGTTCTGCTGTCTGCTGTGTTTTTCTTTCCTCCTGCTGTAGAGCTGGGAAATAACACACACATGCACACAACCCTGAGCTGATTTGTTCAAGTTCATTCTGGTTCAAACCTCTCTCACTCAACCTGTCCCCTCTTCAGTTTTCTCCTTTTCTTCCTCACTGAGGCGTTGTCTGTCTCCCTCCCCTATAACGTCCCATTATTCACTGTCGCACACTGAGACAGAAACACACAGACGCACACACACTTTGCTGTGACTTTAACACAACCACAACCTAACTTCAACACTGACTTCAGGAGTCACCTAAAACTGTGGGTTTCAATTGTTATCATTAACCATAACCTTTTTTTAATCACCTCAAATTTTTTATCTCTTAATAAAGAAATATGTAGCAATTCATTAACTTATAAGCAGGATTTAACTGTAACAAATTGTGTCCAATTGTGTTAATCCAGAGAGAACCAGGCTATTACAGATGTCTTTATTTTAATTCTCTACTGTTTTTATGTTTTGTGTGTTTATACACACACACTTATATATATATATATATAGCCCCAAGAACAACTGGTACATTGAATGCGAGAGCAGCTGACCTGAAAGAGAAGGTCATGGCTAAGCTGGAAACCTGGACTGCATGGCCAACATGGCGTCCTGAATTATATCAAGTACCCTCTGAAAGTCTTCTAGAAGAGGTGAGTGCAGCATTACAGACAATCCCTACTGCAACCATCACTGAAACCAACCAGCTGATCTATATCACAACAACAGTGATCCTCAAAATGCTTGGCTATACGATGAGCAGCCACAAGGAGCAGTACCCTCCATGGAGAAGGAGACTAGACTCAACGCCTACGCCATGCCAATTGTCAGACACCCTGCTGGGATAATGAGCTGGCCGAAGGAGGAGATAGAAGCCACTGACATCAAGACAAGAAAGCTCCTTACCATGCAAGGAGGGTTTCACCCCTAATCCAGCACCCTGAGACTGTGCGCTAAGCAGAAGGAAGGTGGCCGAGGACTAGTGAGCGACAGAACCACTATCCTAGATGAAGCAACAAAGATCCACGAATACATCGGGAAGATGGCCACAATTGATCATGTGCTTAGTGAGTACCTCAGGCAGCAGAAGCCTGAGAAAGAAGAGGAGAAAGAACAGGAACCATCATGGAAGGACAGGCCCCCGCACGGCATGTACCACCGGCAGATGGAAGAAGCGGCTGATATCACAAAATCCTACCAATGGTTGGACAAAGCTGGGCTGAGAGACAGCACTAGAGGCACCAATCATGGCGGCAAAGGAACAAGCTTCAAGCACAAGATCGATAGAGGCTCGGGTCTACCACACCAGGGAAAACCCCAGGTGCAGGCTGTGCAGAATGCCCCAGAGACAAACCAGTACTGGGTACTCTAAGGCAGTATTTTATTGCAATGTTCTGTTTGAGATTTGACCATATTCTCTCTTTTCCTTACAACCGTTCATAAAGCTTTCATACAGAGTTGTTGGAATAGCGTCTCTATTCCATGTACTGACACAGCTCTTGGGATTCTCTGTCAGTCCTTCACTTTGGTCCAGACAAAATATTTCAGCAACTATTGGATAGGTTGTTGTGAAATTTTCCACCAACATTTGTAATCCCTATAGGATGAATCTTAATGACCATGAGTTTGATATTTATGGCTCAGAGTGAAATGTCAAATATCGGCAACTGCTGGATAGAAAGCTGTGAAATTTTTCTCTACATATTCAAGGTTTCCAGTGTTTTGTGCTATAATGATCGTAACATATGTATGTATGTGTATTTGTATGTTCCCTATCTCCTCTTAGACAAGTGGATCAATCTTTGCATAAACACTGCCTAGAGCACTATGAGTGCCGGCATCTATATCATGTATACAAATATTTTATACAAAACCCACAATCGTATCTGACAGTTCAGGACCATTTTATTCAAAGTAAGATTGTTAATTTCATTTGCACTAGTTCATATTTGGCAATATGAGTCTGTTCTGGGATTCATTCCATACACATATATCTAAAGCCAAAGGTGAGGAGAGCAACAGCAAGACCCCAACACAGCACAAAACGGGGACCAGTTACAACTGACATGACCTTTATTAAATCAGAGGTAGCATGAAATATAAGAGCTAGGCTGCAGGTGGGTTGCAAAGTGGCTTGAAAGAGCTGCAGACAAGCAAACAAACAAAAATTGGCATCCATAACTCAAAATTTTGAGTTATTAAGTCAAAATTACAAGTTATGGACATATTTCTCCTCTTTGCATTCAGAAAGTTTACTCCCAAAACAAGAACTGTGAAATTATCCAGTGCACAAACCTCACCACACCCAAATGACAGCTAGTATTGTGTCTTTCTTTTGTCTTTCAACAGAATGGTTGAGCCCAGCCCTCCAGCACTTCACCTTCTTTCCAGTGGGGATGTCAATATGGCAGGTGTCGGCGTCAAAGTAGAACGCGAAGACTCTGGAGGAGGGGTTGCAGTGGATACCAACGCTGAACTTCGTAAGACATCTCCTTCACGTGATTGGTCAGGAACTCAGCCTCTTGACGCTCGCCAGTTGACCCCACCGCTGTCCCGCTCCCCTTCAGTAAGGATTACGAAAGGCATGACAAGGAATTTTAGGAAACAGAGGATTTGTCATAGATTGTTATACTAAAGTGTGAAGTGTGTTTTTCATGTTCTTGGTGAGATCTTAGTTGATGTTCTCTTTTCTCTGTCCTAACAGGAGGGCTCTCCAGGTAAGGAGCTGCCTCACAGACAGAGCCCCATGAGACTGAAGGAACCTAGGATGCACGATCGATCGGAAGGACAATCCAATTTGAAAGAAGGTCTGTCAAAAGTCTTAGCATGCTTCTTGCTATTATTAATATTAGCAAAAGAGCTGTCCTAATATTGATTTTTTTTTAACATGCATTTTGGTGCAATGTCAAATCTGGAAAAATAAACCTTTTTATTTGGAACCACAGCTGTGTAAACTGAGAGACACTTCTGTTTTATTTGACCTGATCTGCCATGGCGTTGATAGCTATTAGCCTTTTGTGATTATTTTTGCCAAAATATTGTTTACCGAACAGTCCAGTCTGTGTGAAATAGGGTCCAAGTGTTTGTTATCCCCCCAGTAATTAACACCGAGCGTATCACCGCTGAGACATCCGATCAAACGCAGTTTTGAATTACCGTAATTGCACGACAGTTTGTCTTATCGCAAAAATTCAAACTGTTTCTGAGAGCTGAGAAATTGCCCAACATGGGGTTATTACGGTAATTTTTGTCAGAATTACGAGAACAGCGGAACATTTGAAGTAGGTTGTGTCCCCGGCAGCACGTTCGGCTTCATAGGGTTAACTTGCATTTACAGATGTCCTGACCAAAGCAAGCTAGGTGTTAGTTGCTGTGGTAACAACTAACAGGGATCTGAATAAAGAATAAACCTTCCCAAGAAGGACAGAAACTGTCCTGCCACTGGGAGCAACTTGGAGTTCAATATACAGTATTTACCAAGCGCATTTCATCTGTCTGGGTGGCCCCAGCGTTAACCGCTGAAACTTGCTAAGAGTATTTAGCAAGATACTTAGTTTCATTAATTTTACTTACTGTATTGCAATGAAAAATGTCCCAGTTTAATAAGAGACAGCAATTAACATATATTGACAATAAGATTGATGTCACTATCTTGCAAGCTATATGCTTAGCAAAAATAAAAGTACTCAGATAGCATATAGAGCTTGTAAATTTTGTATATGGTCTATGCAAATACTGTATATGGTCTATGCAAATACTGAACTTATGTTTGTGGTTGTGAACTGGCATTATACAGCCTCTTTTATATATAAGGTTAGGAGCCTATATATTAGTGAACAAGCCCCATCAAGCACCTAATGAGCAAGCATTAGGCAAGTGTGGCAAGGAAGAACTCAGTTTTAACAGGAAGAATGTTAATAGTGAACCTGGCTCAGGATTGGGCAGCTATCTCCCATGATGGAAAGTAGAGCATAAATATTTGATTAAGTAAATAAGGATGACACTTGTGTCGCTTAAGGGCAGTGTTTTAGAGCCTGGCTATTTGGACATTACTATTAGAGACTGTTTATGCTCTTGTAGATGGATCTGCACTTAACAGTATTTGCTTCGGTATTTATTGGATTTCAAACACTTGTATCAATTCAACCCTCAGCCTTTCTCCTTTCTGCGGCTCAGTTTTATTACCTTCTGTGTGAGTCTTTCTCTCTTACTCGCATACACACATCCATATAATTTTCCCATCTCAGACTTTGATGACTCCATATCTTATGTGTTTGAGAGCACTACATTCTGCTGCTATTCAGCATTAAACAATGCAGTCTGCTTAAAATCGATGCGTGGAAGTGATGGTTTGTCTCGCAAAGCGAGGGTGTTGTTTGGATTCCTGAATGAGTTCAGGGGCATCAGGGGTACTTTTTTTTTTTTTTTTGTCTTGATTGTGTTCAATTCCTCTCGTAGGGAGTGAAAGGCTTCTCTCTCCGAGCCGCACGCAAGACTCTCCCTGCCCTCGAGTCTTTAACAAGCCTGCACTCTTTGCTTTAAATTTTTCTCAAATTCGCTCCAGTAGCTGACCTTGAATTGTTCTCTGTCCAAATATTGATCCACTCAAACACTCAAAACTTCTCCCTGATGCACAAACAACCTCTGCCCTTCGACACCTCAAATGTCTTCTTCAATCAATGCCATTAGAAAGGCAGAAGAGAGGCTCAGAAAGTAGTTTGGTGTTAGATGTATTTTATTTGACAGAATATATTTTTCACGCCATCTACTGCTGCCCACTGCGGTTCCACTGAGTACCATTTGTGTCCTCTTCACAGTGATGCCTACCATTGAGAAGCTGCTGAATGCTGACTGGAAGGAGAAACTACTGGATAAAAGCACAGTGGGGGCAGGACAGCTGAGAGGTTAGCTTCAAACACTACCAACACCTTCATAGCATTCATATACAATTAGACTTTATGAATGTCGGCCTTATTTTTATATTTGCCATTTGTTTTATCAATTTAAATGAGATCGGTATCACAGCTGGCTGCAGGCAGTAGCGTTTGGCACACTGTTGGTTTGACAATTTAGATTTTTAGGTTTCCTGGACACATCTGGATTGCCAGGAAAAGGAGGGATTTCCTAACCATATTACGCGCATTATTATCAAATGGTAACAGATTCACCAGAGAAATCCAGTCTTGTTTGCCACTGTCCCCGTCTCCCTGATATAACCACACCCAGAGCACCTGTGTGCTTTTGCTGTTATTTTAGCATTTCACTCTATAATTTGACTCTTTTTATTATTTTGGTCTTTGCTTGTACATGAATGCAATGCTTTGCAAATCTCATAAAGCCATATTTAGCATGCCATGTTTACCACTGTGTAGCATCCCCTCTTCCTTTAATAACTAATAATAAATGCCTGGGAACTGAGGAGACCAGCTGCTGGACTTTCAGGAAGGAGTGTTATCCTATTCTTGTCCGATGAAGGATTCTAGCTGCTCAACAGTCCTGGGTCTTTGTCATATTTTTTGTTTTATGATGCACCAAATGTTGATGAAATGTCTAGATTGCAGGCAGGTCAGTTCAGTCATGCTGTTGGAATACCTGCAGGATGCAGTTTAGCATTGCCTTGCTGAAATATGCGAGGCTTTCACTGAAAAAGGTGCCATCTGGATGGGAGCATATGTTGCTGTAAAACAGATATATACCTTCCAGCATTGATGGTGCCTTTCCAGATGTGCAAACTGACAATTCCATAGACATGAATCCCCCCCCCAACCCCCCATACCATCAGAGATGCAGGCTTTTGAACCGAGCGCTGATAACAAGCTGAGCTGGATGGTCCCACTCCTCTTTAGTCTGGAGAACACAGCGTCCAAATGGCGCCTTCTTTGCGTGATGTAGCTTCAGCCTGCATTTGTGGTTGGTATGGTGAACCGTGTTCACAGTGCACAGTGGTTTCCATGGCCAAATCCTGCCTGTTTTTAATGCAGTGGTGTCTGAAGGCCTGAAGCTGACCAGCATCCAGCACTGGCTTTCAGCCTTATTCATTGCACACAGACATTTCTTCAGATTCACTGAATCTATTGAAGGTATTAAGTACTGTAGCTGATGAGATATTCACAGTCACCGCAATTTTACATTGAGGAACAATATTGTGAAATTGTTCCAGAATTTGTAGACAGTATTTTTTTTTTTGCAGATTTGTGAACCTCTGCCTGTCTTGACTTCTGAGAAACTCTTGAAGATGCTCTTTGTATACTCACACAACTAACCTAACTGCAAAGTGTTTCTCCAGCTGTTTATTTACTTTACTATCACTCATTCAGCTTTTTGGTGCTCCCATCCCAACATTTCTGAGATGTGTTGTTGCCATTAAATTCTAAATTAGCTAATATTTTTCTTAAAATGGTACATTTGATATCCTTTCTGTGTTCTCTTGTGAATAAAATATGGGTTTATGAGATTTGCAAAGCATTGCATTCTATTATTATGTGCATTTTACAGAGTATCCCAACTTTTTGGAATTGGGTTTGTAGTCTTGCCAACAATGAAACATGAACCGTACATCCATTTTCATAGTGAGAATGTTTCCATCCTGCAAACATTATCTACAGTTTTTCATCTAAGTATTCTGGTATCACAGCTCATTGCTGCCAAAATGGGGAAAATACATTTTTTTATCACTTTCAACCTTTTCAACATCCTTTTCTAGCAGTTATGAGATTTTGAGATAGCAATTGATTTTGTAATAAAGGAAACATGTTATGAAGTAGCGTGAAAAAAACTTTTTTTTTTGTTCTTGTGAGATGTTTTTTCTGAATGTGGGAAATTTGAATCAAGGAGGATTTAAGGAGATAAAAACAACATTAAGAGATATTTGATATTATGTCATAATAATATGTAAACCTTTTGTAACACTGAGAAGAGAATTTGTTATAATAACATTCAAAACAAGTTTCTGATTAAACTTTTGTTGAAAAAAATCAAGTTTTCTGTGAAAACAAGAAAGGGTAGAAAGTTTATTATAAAAGTTTGTTTTGTGAATTTTCTTTTCCTTTTTTTTTTTTTTTTTTGGCAAAAATGAGAAATGTTACTGAAAAAAGCAAGAAAATTGCCCATAAAAATCTGAATGTTTTTTCTAAAGAGAAGAAAAGCTTTGAGATGTTTTTTATTAACATTGAAAAACACAAGAAAAGTTATATTAAAAAAACTGTCTCATAGGAACAAAAAGAGAATAGTCATTTGTTTTTCGTCTTATTTAATAAAATAGGGAGAGACATCACTAAAGCAAAAGCTGAATAAAAAAGAATAAGACAACACACGGGTTAGTCTGGCATAAAAATACATATCCTCTGACTCCAACCAGGTACCCCCGAATCGTTGGCAGAGAAGGAGCTCCAGCTGTTGATGATGATCAACCAGCTGAGTGGTCTGAGGGAGCAGCTGCTGGGAGCGCACTCTGAGCAGAGGAACATGGCTGCCCTGCTGCTGGAGAAACAGCAGCAACAGATGGAGTTGGCTCGGCAACAGCAAGAACAGGTATCTCTCCAGATCTTTGCATCTGTCATCCAATTCAACAGAACATGCAAACATGTGGACACCTCAAAACAAATTTCTTCCTCTCTGCTGTGCATTATCTTGATGAAAACTATAAAGGGCCTGTCTGACCAAACAAACGAAAAGCCCCTATGTGCGATAGTGCTTGCGGTTTCACTGCATGTGCGTGCTATGCAAATTAGATGGAGGAAATTGGAAAAACAATCTTTGTTTAATGCGCTTTTTTCACACAGGTTCACATGTCGGCACGCTTGCTTGCAGTAAGGAGGGCTATTTTTGATCAGCCGGCTCGCGGAGCATCTAACAGATTCAACTTCGCAACTCTTGTAACATTATCACGATGTGTGTCTCGTTTCTTGTGTCTCAGATTGCCAAACAGCAGCAGCAGCTCATCCAGCAGCAGCACAAGATCAACCTGCTTCAGCAGCAGATCCAGGTCAGCTCCTCTCAAGACCTGTCGCACGTCTTCGTGTCTCGCTGCAAGCAGCACTAGAACGGACTGAGAGTTTATACAACAGCACAACAAATTAATGTGTCAGACAAATGACACTTTTCTGTAAGATGTATGTGTCCTGCTTTGTCCCAGCAGGTGAACATGCCCTATGTGATGATTCCGGCTTTCCACCCCAACGCCCAACCCCTCCCGGTCACCTCTGACCCCCAGATGACCTTGCCGCTGCAGCCGATCCCCTGCAAGCCGAGTGAGTAACTAAGTGGGAAGGTTTCGGTTTTAGCAAAAACTGTCCTTTAACCCCAGATCTGTTGCTGGAATGTCAAAATGCGGCGCAGCATTAGGAAGCGTGCGGAATATCAGGCAAACACTGCAGAAATTTATAACAATGGCAGGCAGGATTTTGCAACTTTGGAAAGCTGTGACAGCAACAGTTAGTGAAGCTTTCAACTCATCTGACGTAAGAAAACTGTTTTTAACATTATGTGATAAGTAATCCAACTGGAATTTGCTCATATTTAAACATGTTTTAACTTTTTCACCATATAAAATAACTTGTTTCCTTAAACGGCCTCTGGAATGACTTCTGTGTGTGCATGTAATGTAATAATATGAATGTGTAATATGTTACTTTTACTGAGTAATGACCCCCAACACTGACATTGATAGTCCATTTTAGAAACCCCTAACACATCCAGCATGGCTCAATAAGGTCACACTGTGTACTGTATCCTTCTTTAAAGATCACTGACCTGCTAATAATCCTCCAAGGTTTCCCTTCCTTTAGTGAACACTGTGGTTTGTCAATTCATAATTCATTCAAAGCCTTTTCTTATGCACCCTGTTGTGGAGGAAGAATGAACGCTCTACTTAAATGTCTCAATGACTGCGAGCTTTGAAGGCCAGAAACTTTTTGCTGAAAAGATATCTCCATCAGTACAGCTCCATAAGTTGCCATCCGTGAGTGTTTTTGAAGAAAAGCTTAAGCATATTTATACGCTTCCACTCGGAGGCTATTTTATAGAAACGAGAAAGGCATCCGTGAGACTCCAGCTGAACAATATGGTTGAAAGTACCTTTCAAACATGTATGCTTGTACAGTTAGCAGGCTATAGAGGCCACAGCTTTGTGGAGGCTTGCTTTCACAAGCCTTAAAAGCTGTGCTTGTGGGTCTTTTCAAACTTAAAGACACAAGGCCAGTCTTTAAAACAGTGTAGGCGGAATTTAAGGATAGCCATTATTTCCAGAAATGCGTGTGTATGTGTGAACGGCTCCGAATGTTTTGACAGATGAATGTAAAAAATGTCGGAGTGTTAGGCTGTGTGGAAGAGGTCAGCTGCAGCCAGAAAGTTTTTCAACAAAAATATGCATGGAGTGAAACTCTGAGCTGTTTACTTTCATTTTGTTCACCTCTTCTATTTGTTTGAGCATTTGCATATAACCTCATGTATCAACCGGACATTGTATTTTGGGGACATTCCCGGCAACTCACTTTTGGCCATGCGTGAATTATGTTAATTCTTGCACTATGGCGAAGTTTTTACTGTATCACTTGAATTATTCAAGCTTAACTGAGTAAATATTATATCACATGTTGTTCAAATTTATCTTGGATAATCCCAAACTACTGACCTTGGAGAGTTGATATTGCTTTATTTGTTTGCTCTGCCATAGCTATTCTGAACAAACAGCTATATCTCTGCTGCCTCCATATTATGGTGGGATTATGGCCAAGAGAAACAGAAACATTCATGATGCTGGGAGTGAAAATATAAATGCTGAAATTCATTTATAGCTATAGGGTCTCCTGGCTCGTGAGAACCGCAAGATCGTGAGACACGATCTACCCAGCGCACAACCACTTACCAGGTGATCCTGGCTCTGATACATTTCTGTGAGATTAGAATCTGAGATTTTATTTTTCAGCTCTCTTCTAGAAATATACAGGCACAAGTCATTTCCCTGGATTTTTCTAAATATTTTACGAGAAAATTACTTTAAAACAGAAGTAGTTAATTGGGAAAATATGATTTGTCAGGTTTCTAATTAAAGGAATTGGTCAAAAATATTGAAATCCTGTCAGAAAAACGGTGAGCTTTAAGACACAATTTTGAACTGGGACACACTGGTTTCAGAATGACACATTGTGTTTAATTGAATTCATTTCTGATCGTCTGATTTCAGTTCAATTCAACTTCATTTATATAGCACCAAATCACAACAGTCGCCTCAAGGCACTTTATATTGTAAGGTAAAGACTTTCCAAAAATACAGAGGAAACCCCCACAATTATACAACCCCTTATAACACTTGGAGACAGTGGGAAGGAAAAACTCCCTTTTAACAGGAAGAACTCATTCGATTTCAAAGTGCTGTAAAATTTTAACTCCAAATATCAAATCCTTTTCAAGATTTATTGTCTATCAACCCACTTTAGGGCAAAAAATTTTTTTTTTGGACATTGAAATCTGAGGCAGTGTTTGAACATGAATATCTCAAAAACAAGGGATAAAAGATAAAAGCAATTTTCACTGGCCTTTCTTATCATCAAAATGCATCGGGGTGTGTAATTTGGGACAGATACACTGTAAAGGGTCTGATAATTGGCTTGTTAAATTATGAAAAAAAGTCCTGCACTCCTGCAAAGTCCCTACTTGGCTGTCTTGTCTCCAGCTGTCCGTGTTTGTATCTGAGTATAATCCAGGATTTACAGCGAAGCCAGTTTTGCCCATAAAATATTAGTGTGCTGATTGGTCCATTAGGGACAAGAAAGGACACACCCCCTTGAACTAAACTTGTTGTTTTACAGGCTAATGCTAATAGTTACTAAATTTTGCTAAACTTGGTTCTGACTAACACTGCTGTTTGTTCTTAACTTTTGAATCTATGCACTGTTTTTTTTTTTAAATAATTCTTTTTTTTTTTAACCTTTCACAGCTGTGGACTATTCCATGCAGCTGCTGTCAAACACTCACCCCACCCCCGTGAAGAGGAGCAGCGGTTCCCTCCGACAGGTACAAGATAACTTTAACGTGTCTAGGTCGGTCCTGTATATGTTTGTATTGTCATAAGCACATCACTGAGAAGTCAGGGAATTATGGCACTGTTTGCTTACTGTATGGAGTGTGTACCTTCTTGATGTGCGTGGTTTAAGGAAGCTTAAAGAAAGTGAAGCCCTCTGGATCCAACAAATAATATCCTTTTCTGGTATTTGGGAGGCTGAAAAGCTTTAGGACTACACCACACCCTCTGTTTAATTGTTTAATGTGTGTGTGGCATAGGTGTATTTTCTTGACTGCATGCGTGTGTACGTAGAGTGAATTGCGTTTGCACGGCAGGTTCTCAAGAAGGGATAGATCAACATAGCTTAAATAAACAAAAGGGAAGAGAGGATGAGGATAACTTGAAGACAAAAGACTAAAAAAAACACGACAAAGGTGTGACAGATGCGCTCTGACATGCCAAATGCGCCATGCATAACTGGAATACATGCACACCCTTGGCCTTTGCAGTTACACCTGAATATGTCTATGTAGCCCCGCCCCTGCTCATCTGCTCTCACTGTGTGTTTAGGAAGCAAGTCAGCCCTTGAACCTGACCTCCAAGCCCAAGGGGCTGGAGCTAGGGAAGACACCCAGTCCGCAGAGCCTGGAGCTGGGATCGCTGGCGCTGCAGGGGGCCTACAGACCCAGAGATCTCCAGAGAGAGGTCTCCCACAGTCCGCCTCGATCCGCCCTCAGTGAGTTATACACACGTACAGTGCTTTGAATCTAAAAATCACAGTGCTGGTTAAGTTGTTTCCACATGGGCTGCACGGAAAAGTGAAGCATGTCACCTGAAGTCACAATAATCCTTCAGTACATTATATTTTCCATAGATTTTTCACATATGCGCAAAGGACACTGAACGCGTGGCAGCAACAAACATTGCTGTATGACTTTAGTGTTCATGTCACAAACTAAGCATTAAAAAATTGATTAACTGAACACTGCATGCATTTGTTTCCACAAGTCAATGTTCTTAAAAAGCGATAATAAAGGACACTCAGATTTGATATACAGACGTCTCACCTCTGTTTCGCATATGTGAAAAACACATTGCCGTTTGTTTTCACGAGGAAAGAATTTCATAAAATAAAACACGATATACATTTCATCTGAGTATTCTCAGTTAATACTAAGCATGCAGCTGAAATGAATTTTGATATTAAAACTTTGTCTATTTGTCTTTTCCCACAAGAGAATTATTACATTTTTTAACTTTCTGTCATTTCCACCAGCAGGATATGAAACTAATCATTATCTGTAGGTGACTGTTGATAAGATCCGTGATGTGATTCTCGAGGAGGTCTTCTGATCACAACTGACACTTTTACCTTCCTCCATCTCATTTTCTTTTTCTTCATCACCATAATTATCTTGTTCCTCACTTTGTGCTCTCCTCCTTGTGCATTGTTTTTGTCTGCAGGTTTCCTGGGAGACGGCGACGTGGTCACCCAGGCTATCCACGATGCCCAGCAGCTTTTGAGGAGCCACAGCAGCTCAGGGCGGGAGAGGGACAGGGACAGGGAGAGAGAAGGTGGTGGAAAGGCGGTGAGCCAATCTTAAAACTTCACTCTATAGTCGAGGGCGTGTGTTTAGAGCCACTTTGAAGACATAGACGTCGTCACATCGGTCTCAAGTATGAATATGTGCCTGAGGCATTTTTAGGTTAGGTTTCACTGTACACTATCTCTAGTAATACTTTTAAAGTGGCCCAAGACTTGGCAGAACGCACTAAGAATAGTATACAGCCTACAGTGGCACAAAACAAAACACGCACAAAGAAACTTAATCTGTGTTTTGTGTGTCTCATTCTCTTACCTGAGAATTCTTCATACCACTTTAGAGTGTTTCCCACACATAGACTTTACTTGGGAGGGCCACCCAGGTATCCCAAAGGCCACCCAAGTATATTATTATTTTTTCCATCTGTCCAAGACCAATTGATTTACTGTTGGACAGTCTCCTCAGTCTTATTTTGAAAATTCTGTCACTGCTAGCTGGCTACCTCGAGTCCTTCCCCCTTAGTGTTCCCTGTAGGTTGCTTTTGTGTGACCTACAGTACCAGTCAAAGGTTTGGACACACTCACCAAACTTTTGACTGGTACCATATATCACAGGTATGCTCTGTCGATTTGCTTAAACCTGCAATAACAGATTTTCTTTGGCCACATGGGGGCAGTATAAACGTGCTGCAAACAGGTTGTCATGCACTATGCTGCTTTTTGGAAATTTGATTAATATCCTTCCACGTAGTCCTTGTGTGCAGTATGTACTTCTTTGGCATAGTACGCAAATTTTTTCCATAGTACTGTGGTCTAAAACTGAACTGTTGCCACGGAGAATAATCCGCATGGGAAATATAAATATTGACTATCTTTAAATGCTAAGCTGTGTTCATCAGCTAGTTATGAACTTTGCTCAGCGATTAGTGTATATTCTATTTTTTTTAGCTGTTCCATAAATTTTCTGACAGTGTGTTATGTAGTGATAATTGTGTTATTTTCATAATGTAATCATAAGAATATTTATTGTAGCCCCTTTAACCCACATTTACAGGCCAAAGCATCAGGAAACATTTTCCTTATGAATTTGTAGCTTCATTTGTGATTAATTAAATTTTTTTGGAGCATGATGTTTATTTTGTAAATTATAGTCCCGTGAAATAGATGCAGGGTATGTTTGTGACTGACAAATCTGGTTGCTGGAGATTGCGACCAGAAGTTGCCAGGGGGTTGCCAACTGGTCTTTAGGCCTCTGTGACTGAGGTCCAAATTAGCAAAGTGGAACAACAAAAATAATGCAAAAAAATTGGCCCCCATCTTAATTTGCCAGTTACCACCACTGATATATTTATCCAATTCCACGACACTAGTCCACAACGAGCCGGTGACGTCGGGGTGGTGGCACTCATTTTTAAAAAAAATATAAAGTCAATTAAATGAAACCAAGAACATTACATAATATATAGAACTGAGTATTGTAGGATACTTAATAGCACCACTCAAATTAGAAATAATTCAGCTGTATTAAAAGACATCTTCAAAGAAATATATCAGCTCCTGATGTAAATAGTTTCAGGGTGTTGCTGTTTCTCTGACCCACATCGAGAGGTCTAATCGGGGGTTCAGAGTCCGGTTTAGGGTTACATGGAGTTATGCGCCTCCTGAGAATCATACAGATAGATGAATACCCCCCCCCCCACACACACACACACACATAAACAAGCACATGATTACAGCTCAGTAAACTTAGCCGAGTAAACAGTAAACTGCTATTCTTAAGTGCTACTAAACAATCTCAAAATTGCATATTTGGTCAGAGAGCCTGTTCGTTTTTGTTTCGCTTCTTGTGAAAATGGTCTTCTATTTGGGCCTCAGGTTTTTGTTCTTTAAGGTGGCTAAAGCTTTGGTCTCAGCTTCGTCCTGAGTAACAGCTGTTGCAGCCTTACAATACCACAAAGGCCTCAGTGTGGCATTGACTGAGCCACCTGCCCTGTCTCTTTGTCCACAGTAATACTGTAATCTGTGGCTCTCCTCCTTCTCCTCCTCCTCCTCCTCCTCTCCTCCATTATCCTGCTCCATCTCGCCTTGGTGGCTGTGTTAACACCAATACTGTTGACTGACCTATTTTGGTATTACACTCCACACCACTGCATGGGGATGAATAATGTTTTATAGCACAGGGAATAGGCAATAGATAATACGCTGATGGTGTGGTAGTTTTGCAAATTCAGAGTTGCTACATTCCCGTCCCTGCCTTGTCTCCTTCACCTTTCCTCCCTCCAACAATAAACACCATTCTTCCTCCTCTATAGCGTTGTCATTTCCTGTCTTTGCATTTACAGCTCTGTATTTAAGCAGCAGCTGATATGGCGAGTGTGCCATGTCTTTACCTTAAATAGCACTCCTGTGTAACATGTGTGCCTTGAACACTCCCCTTTGACATTAGGTCACTTTTTTTTTCACTGCAGTGCAAATTCAAATAGTCTCTTTGTTCTGTTTTGTGAATATTTGCGTGACTTTACAGCATTTCTGAGTTCATCTGTCTTTTTTTTTTATGCATGCAGGAGTTTAAGGGTTCTCCTCGCAGTGAGCGACTGTCTCAGAGTGAGCGGGGTGATGACAGACACGGCCTGCCGTCCACTGAGGACCACCTCAGCAGTGATTCTGAGGGTATGCATCCCTTGAAAAGCCTGTTTAATTCACATCCTTATTTTGCCAAATGGTTTTTGTTCTGAGCCCGACATTTGTATGACAGCTCTAGTCAAGAACCACTTTAGCCAGTCAACATCTGTGACATATTAACAGAGGCCCTGTTATACACATTATAAGGGGAAGTCCTGAAATAAACATAGTGTGTGCTCATCTGCTATTATGTTTTCTTTTTTCCATCCATCTTTATTAACTTTTAGATATTAGAGATATTAAAATATTTTATTTATATTAAAATTACCACTATGGAAGTAGGATGCAGTATAGCCTACTTAGCTTGCCAGCAAACACAAGGAAACTAGAAAGCAGCAAACTGAACACCGAAGAAGCTTCTTTCAGTTCAATTCAGGTTATTTATATGGCGCCAAATCACAGCAACAGTTGCCTCAGGGCACTTTATGCTTATTCACAGAGATATCTGATTTGGATTTTTACAGCAATGCAGTGTTGCCAACTTAGCGACTTTGTCGCTAGATTTACTTTTCGCGAGCTTGACCTTAACTTGAACTCTTGCTTCTTTTTAATTTGCCATTGACTGAATAAATAAACCTGCCTTTCCGCCTTGTCTGAACTAATAACCTACAGGACTGCCCATTAAATTAGCTGATGTATCACTCCATTAAGCTCCACTATTAAATCTAGCTAGCTGGTAGCGTACAAGCTAGCTCACTGATGAAAGCTAATATTAGCTTACTTCCATATTGGAAAAATGCTAATCAGAAGCATTATTATCATTCTAAAAATGATGTTTTGTTCTGTTCATTGTTTAGTTTGGAGACTTTGGCAGGAGGACTCCGTGTGATGCTATCACAGTGTTGGCTGGTGTTGTTCCCGAGGTCTCATTGCAAATGTTGGTCTCAGGACAACACCCGCTAGGCTAAATCAGGAGAGCCTGTTTAATTTGCTGTTTGTTGCTGGGAAATAGCACAACAAGCAGCAATGTCTTCCAAATATCTTCCAAAAATGTTTTATTAATGCCCCATCAGAATACCACACTGGCATTTAAATCAAAATATAATATCCACCACTTTCAGATTTAGCTTCATCAGAATAATACCGTCATCTTCATAAAGTTTGGTAGCTCCTGTTTTTGGTTCAAACTTCAGGGTGGAGAATGTGGGTGGTGAATGTGAATCATGACTGCATATGAAATTGGATGGTTGTGGGTGAAGAGAAACTTTCATCAATCTTAGGGTCGCAAGGGAAAAAGGTCGCAAGAGAAAAAGGTTAACATATTTCTATTTGTTTCTCGAAAGAAACAAATAGAAATATACTGAGGAATAACTAACAGATTTAAAAGCCAGCCTGTACCCTTGTTTCCTGTAGGTACCCTGACCATCTCAGTCCCAGGCAGCTACGCTGAGGCTCGGCCCCCTCCCTCCTCAGGCCACATAAAGAGACCTATGAATGCCTTTATGGTGTGGGCCAAGGACGAGCGCAGGAGGATCCTGCAAGCCTTCCCTGATATGCACAACTCCTCCATCAGCAAGATCCTGGGTGAGAGCAGCACTGGGTAGGGGTGGGTTTCACTTTGTGTCTCTATTCTGAGACCCTGCCTGGCACATGTGAGGCAATGAAGACCCACCTGCTTCTTCACACACACACACACACACACACACACACACACACACACACACACACACACACACACACACACACACACACACACTGGCACGAATCCCTTTCCCGCAAACAAACATTTATATTCCTTTGTGTTGTAGAGAGTTTGTGTGTCTGTCTGCAGACATCTTTCATGTGGATACACACATAGATGACCACATAAACCACTAATTTGCTTATATACATAATAGGTAATACCACCTACTTGTTTAATGGTTCTCTTTCAACATACAAAACATATTTTTTCCAGTGTCTGGGACCAGCGTTTGTTAGTTTTCACTGTAGGCTGCACATTAAAGGCTTCCTTGATTTTGATCCCCGTAAACAGTTTTCAAATGAGTTTATGATCTCAGTGGTAACTTGATGTTAAGAGGTAACTTTGCAATCCTGATGTCTAGATAAGCAAAAGAAAATGATATTTCTATATTATGACTTTAAAGGTATTCAGTTTGAATAAAATTTATGGAAGCATCAGACAGTTTGTTGCACAGAACCGCATGGAAAGTTGTCCTGGGGTAAGTGTTTGGGAAAGAGCAGGCACGTTTAAAGAATATTTGGCAGGTAATTAGATGAACCTTCTGCCTATCGGCATGTACTATGAGCTAGTTGAACCAATCAGGTCAGTGAATATGAAAGAGAGTGCTAAAGATAGTTGCAATTACTAATAAGTTGTAATTACTAAAGGAAAACAATGAGGCCTTATCGTGTAATTTTGATGTCTGTATCTTTTTGAGGGTACCATTAGTGCAGTTTCCACCCACTAGAATTTGGTTTATTTTCCCTGTAAAGAGAGCCTCAGAGTGTTCCGACAGGAAGTTACTTTCAGTGCCAGAAATTGGGGTCATAATAACACAAACAGGTGATATATATTTTTTGTTTTGATTTAACTTAAACGATCTTGCTTAGAAATAAGATTCTTTAGAACTTGCCTGGGGATCAACAGGTTTTTAGGTTTCCTTCGGTCTTGAAGTATTCCTTTGATGGTTGTCAGTAAATCCAGTGAAAGTATTACAGGCTGAAATTTTACTTTCTGTTCTTTAGAAAGATAGTGACAGTAATATCTCCCGCTGTGACAAACTTTTACCAAACTGAATGAGTGAAATAAAACCGAAACCAACAAATATTTGAAGCTTGCTCTTTCTAATGGGTTAACAAAAGGAGGATCCAAATGCAGGACAATGCAAACAGGATACCAAACAAAAGGGCCAGCTTTTAGCAGCTTGCTTAAACTTACAGCACAGAACAATGGGGGGGG